>JAOANK020410378.1:0-13571 GCA_026257165.2 Telfairia occidentalis | reverse complement strand
ATATACCCCTGCTCATAAATTTCTAAAAGCATGAGCGGAAAGGGTGTTTTTTATTGTCGGGGCCCAGAAGTTAGTTGGGCTTTTATTGTGAGTAAGTCTGCCAAGTTTTCGGAAGTAAGGTATATATTGGTCAGTAGGTGTTAATAGGAAGTTATCTTTGGAATTATTTGATTGGTTATAGGGTTTACGAGAGATGGAGCTCTTGAACTCTCCCTGGGCTTGTTTCTTCTATGCTCTTTGATTAATAAATTGATTTTTAGCATATCTTCCTGCTTATCTTCCCCAGAATCCTCTCCGGATTGGTTTTCTATGGTCCTCACTTACCTCTTTGCCAACCACAAGGAACTGCTCTGGATGAATGTAAACCGTGCCTTCATCCAGGTTATCTGGAATGAACACAACTCTAGCTTATTCCAATTTCCAATAAAACAGCCACAATATGGACAACATTAGAGATATCATCACCTTTTTAGCTTTATCTTGGTGCAAAAGAGCACAACCCTTTTGTAATTACAGTCTTACTTCGCTAATCAACAATTGACAATCCCTTTTATAATTTGGATCAATATCGTTTTTGTAAATATCAAAAAAAATAAATTGATTTTTATCATAGTTATGGGCATGCTCAAGTGTTGCCAGACGTTAGATGGAAATTTTAGAGAGAAAACAAAAAGCTATTTAAAATCCTTCTTGGACTTAACAAAATTTAGATGAGTAATTCCAAATGTTTGAGAAGTGTTTGCATAAATCAGATGGGTGGAAAGCTCAAGAAAACTAATGTTAGACTTTCCATCTACTCAGGTAATTTTTTATAACTTTGCTTTTGTAGCAAGGCCTTTTGCAGAAAGTTGATTCCAAAAAAAGTTGTTTCATGTTTAAAAAAAAGGCAAAAGGATGCTGCCAACATCATGTCAATTCATGAATAATCTATCAGACAAGTCTTTCAAGCAATTTATTGAATGCTGATATATCTCAACATGACACAGTGAGGGTGACTGTACATTAAGAAAAACGCAAAAAGAATGTTTGATACTTACATGGGTGTTCAATGTTGATTGGACAGGTTCTAAAGTTGGTCGTAAGACTGTTATGGTTAATGCAGTTATATTTTGAGTAACTTAGTAACTTTGGGGAAGCAAGAAACAGTCTGTGGTATCATTGAGGCTTTTGAATGGTATCATTAGGGAAGCAAGAAACCATTGAGGCTTTTGAATGGCTTTTAGGGCTTTAGGGAAATTGGGATAGATCTTCCTTTTGTGGAATCCATAGTCCTTCTTCTCGCATGGGTCAAATAGCTTCGAAATTCAATTGCAAAGTGCAAGAGCTTCCTATTTCTTATTTGGGCTTACCATTGGGAGGGAAACCTCAATCTATATCTTTTTGGTCTCCTATTTTAGAACGCATTCAAAAAAAGTTATCTAAGTGGAAAATGTTTAGTCTCTCTCAAGGTGGAAGACTTACCTTGTGTTCATCGGTGCTTTCCAATTTGCCAATATATTATACGTCTCTTTTTCTCATGCTGTTTCAAGTATGCTCTCAAATTGAGCGTCTAATTCGCAATTTTTTTTGGACTGGTAATTCTGATGGTTCTTTTAATCATTTGGTGGTGCCCTGGAATTTAACTCCATTACCTTTGGAATTTGGACGGGGAATTGGAGGTCTCAAAAGGAGAAATCAAGCGTTATTAACTAAGTGAGGTTGGAGTTTGCTAAAGAACCTAATGCACCATGGAGGAGAGTTATTGAAAGTTTATATGGTTCAGATGTTTTTAATTGGTTCTCTGGTAGTAAATCACAGACCAGTTCTGAATGTCCTTGGTTCTATATTTCGAAGTTTTGGGAATCTGCAAAAGTTCATGTGCGTTTTTCTTTTGGTAATGGAAGGAGAATTTTGTTTTGGCATGATGTTTGGTTGAAGGATTCTGCTTTGGCTTCCGTCTATCCCAGATTATTTAAAGTTGTTTACAAGTCGTTTTGTTCCATCAATGAATTCTGGGATTCAAATGTTACTTCTTGGAATATAGAGACTCGAAGGTGCCTAAAGGATGAAGAAATTTCAGAGTTTGCTTCACTTTTATCTCTTTTAAGATTCATTTCTGTGAAGAATGTGGCTGATAATCTGTTTTGGAAGCTTGAGCATCAGGAGCTTTTTCTGTGAAATCCATGACTACTTTTTTAGTTTGTGCTTCGCCAGTGGATAAATATCTGATTTCAGCTCTTTGAAAGTCGGAAAATTCAAGGAAAGTAAGTGTATTTTCTTGGATTCTACTTTATGGTCATATTAACCTTCAGAAGAAGATCCAGAATGCGGCTCTTCGACCTTCTATGTGCTTTTGTGTTCTGAAGCTTCTGAAAGTCAAAATTATTTGTTGTTCTACTGCAAATATGCGAAAGCTTGCTGGAATTCTCTATTTCAAGCCTTCAACATGTGCAGGGTCTTCTCTAATGATCCAAACAATAATTTCATGTAGCTTTTATGTGGGCCTACTCTCACTATCAGAAGTTGATTAATATGGATCAACTCTATTAAATCCATTTCTTATGAATTATGGTTGGAACAGAATCAACGAATTTTTTAAGGAACATCTAAATCTCGGGAGGATTGCTTCGCATTGGCTAAGTTCAAAGCCTCCTCTTGGTGTCCCCTTTCAAAACTTTTTGAAAATTTTTCTTCTTTTGATATTTGTTGTAATTGGAATGCTTTTATTTTTTCCTCTTAATTTTGTTATCTCTTTACTTTCACTCCTTTTGGATACTTTTTTGAAAAGAACACAAATATTTCATTAATGTAATGGAAAGGAATAAATACAAATAACAAACTCCCAAGGGAGAGCAAGTGAAAGCAAGATAAAAATAACAAACTAAAAGGCATCAAACATACTAATGAAAGCAGCCCAATTATTACAAATATCAGAAAGAGTGAAAGAATCAAAGGGTCTAGCTAGAGAACACCATAAGGAAGCTTTAAATTTAGCCAAAACACTCTTCCCAAGTTCGACTCTTGTTCTCAAAAATTCGTTGGTTACGTTCGAACCGTAACAACTCCGAAAAGTTTTTTCCTTAAAAAAATGGTATCTAGAAGTATTGAATAAGGTGAATGTTGGGCCAAGATACAATGCAAATAGATTAAACAGATCCTAAGTGAGCTTAATGTAAATCAAGGAAATCCACTGAAGTTTTATTGGGACAATCCAACAACTATTAGTGTAGCAAAAGATACAATTCAAATAAGCACACATACAAAATTTATCGAGGTTGGTTAATGCTTGCTTTATTAAGGAGAATTTGACGAGCAGACAATCATTGCGATTTATACTCCTAAATGCCATACTGCAGATACCTTGACGAGAGCTTTCCCAAGAGCCAACTTTGAAGGCTTGAAAAACAAATTAGTGTTACTCAACATCTACGCCCTTACTTGAGGCGGACTGTTAAAGATGGCCCATTCTTATGGGCCCATTAGGTTTTTCCAGCCCATTACTTTTTATTATTTTGATCTATTTTGAATAGTCCTTCTAGGCTGTAATTATTTCATTTGCTTTTTTCTCTATGTTTTATTTTTTTTTGCAATATTGTTACCTCTTCCGTTCCCTGTACATGGCAAAATTCCTATTAAATTATGTTGTTTCTCTTTGATAGTGAGTAGACTACACCGATATCCATTTTCCGTTCGGCCGCTTGAGATTTCTCCTTGTCTTCAATTTTGATTTTGGAAAGATGTTCAATTATTGGATCGGATTTTGCAATTTTCTCTTGTTTTTCATAATACAGCTGCAATTTTCATTAACCAAGTAATTAGTTTTTTTTTTTTGTGCTAAAATTAATTTTCATTCCATCAGTTTAGCTCGTCAGTGTGCGCAACTGTGGTTGAAAAGCCGAGAATCTCTAGGACACCCTCTTGGTGTTGTTTCTGATCCTGTTGACCTTGTATGTCCAAAAGAACTTCTGGAGGCAGCCGTCAAAAAGGTTAATATTCATATGCTAGTGATTTAGTTCATTATCATTATTGTTGATAATACTACTACATATTTCCAAATTTTATGCATGGGTTTCATCTTTTTTCAAAGATGTTTGAGGTTTGTTTACATAAGTTAGGACTAGAGTAGTTTTAAGTTAAAGAAGCCTTTTTTTCCTAGTGTAAACCAAAGGAGGGGAAGAGTTTTTAATCTTAATGATTTTATTAATGAGCACAATTTGAATGGTACATCAAGTATTTAAAGATAGCTAACCCAACTAAAAGCTTAACTAACCCACAACCCATGACTGACTTCACAAATATAACCTCCTAACATAACGAAAAAGCCTCCAACGGCTATTTTAAGTTACAAGGCAGTTAATATTAAACTTCTCTACATCAATTTTTTCCCACTGCCAAGATAACTCACCCTCGAGTTTCTGTTGCTAACGCTAATTCATCAGGGGCATGATAATTATTGATATCCGCAATGTTGACTGTTGGATTAATACACAAGGAGGAGTTCAATCCATAGGCATTCTCTCCGGTCATTTACAAAATTTTGTTGGGTCCCATCTTTTTCCTGGTTAGTTTATTGTGAGAGCCTGCAATAATCGTGAATTTCGAAGGTGGATCACACCAAGTCTCCCAATTTGAATCTCTAAGATCTACTATGGGTGTTCGCTTGAGCTTGGTAGCCGACATCTACTTTTTCCAAGTATTCTTGAACCTTATGGTGTAATTGTTGGAAGTGTTCAACCATTTCCTTTGCTTCTAAACTTAAATCAACATTAGAAGGCTAGTTAGTTCGATTTAAAGTTAGTCTAGGAAGTTTAGTATTGACAATATCAAAGAGACTTCCCTATAGGTCGGATCGCATGTGGGTGTAAATGAATTTAGCTTGTGCAAGAGAGATGTCCCACTGTTTTGGTCAATCTCCACTTAGGCAAAGGATCAAATTGCCCAAACTGCAACTTGTCACCTCGATTTGCCCATCCAGTTGGGGATGGCATGTTGTTTTAAAGCATAGATTCATTCCAAACCTCTTCCATAGGTTCTTCCAAAGGTAGCTCATAATTTTAACATCTCGATCTAAAACTATTGACTTTTGAATGTCATATAGTTGCACTATCTTTTTAAAAGAAAAGATTGGCAATGTTCAAGGCATCCGATGCTTTTTTACATGCAAGAAAATGAGCCATTTTGCTAAATCGATCAACTATTACAAGGACAGAATCATATCCTCTTTGAGTCTTGGGAGGCTAAGGATAAAATCCATAGACAAGTACTTCGAAATAAAGTTAGGGATCGGTAGTGGAGTATATAGCTCCATATTTTGGGCTTGTCCCTGTGATGTTTGACAAATATAACACCTTTTCGTGTAGTTGTTGACATCTTTTCATAGTTGAGACCAAAAGAACCAAGAGGTTAGTTGTACAGTTTTGTCTCAGCCAAAATTGCCAAATAGGCCACTGCTATGCATTTTTTGTATTAGAGATTCCCTTAAAGATATTCGAGGGATGCATAGTTGTTCTCCTTTGAAAAGGAAACCATCAAGCAAGTGAAAATTGTTGTTGTCTAAGTTGTTCATGCATTTGTACCAAATGTCACTGAAGTCGAGGTCATTTTTATAAATAGTAGGCAAGTGATTAAAGTCTCAAGGGGTTTTCCTGGAATCTTTCTTGAAAATTGGGTTTCTTGCATGAGTAGTAGGGTGAGTTCCTTTTATACGGTTTAGTGGTCGAGCTTCTTCATGGATTCTTTGGTGGCCTCCAAATTGTCCATTCAGGGTTGATTTAAGACCATTCTTTCAAGCTGCTGAGCCCCATTTCCTAAGGATTGTTGTATCTCCAGCATGTCATTTTTTGAACAAGAAACAACTTCTCATTGATATAATGAAAATGAATAAATTTTTAAGGGATACAAACTCCCATGGTGAGTGATTAAAAAAAGGGAACAAAAACAATAACTTAGAGACTATTACAGTTAAATAGAGATCGACCATGAAGAAAATAAATCTTTTAAAGAACGAGATGAACTTTTTCAATATCCAACCTGATGACACTTTGCAATAATATATGAAAACCTTCGAGAATGATCTACTAAGAATTTGAGGAAGAAACAAAAATTTTTTGCCTTTTTTGAATTCATGAATTTATGCAACAAGATACTTTCTTTCCAAAGCTAAAAATGCAAAGCTTCTTCAACAACTACTCAAATTTCGCAAGTTCAAGTATCTCATTAGAGTTGAAATTCTAGCTCCATTCAATGATGCTTTCTTCGTATGGAAAAATTCAACAGCCATACTTGTGCATTTTTCTTTTTCCCTCTTCATCTTCTTTGGCCTCATCACACTTACTTTAGACAAAGGATCTGAACCAAGCTGCTTATAGAAATATCTGACTCATCATCTGTTTTCCCCATTTCAAATGATTCCTTGAATAGAACTAAAAGAGATGGAATTCCAAGGAGTCTTGAAGTGCGAAGCCATCTAAAGAGGATTTTCAAATGACCTACATTGAAATCTCCTCCAATACACCATAAAATGTCACAATAAGCAAAGATCTCAATTTAGATAAAGATGCTTTCTTTCTCTATAATCATTAAGACTGGAGATCCACACATCTTTGCAATTTGAAAAAAAAACTAATATGAATATGAAATAACACCCTTTTAGAACTTCCTTTACACTCACTTCGATTTCATCCCAAAGAATGGGTAAACCGCCCAATCTACCAATTGAATCCACTTCATCCTGCTCAATGTCTTTGGAGCTCCATACAAATTTAATAATCTTTTTGTCCACCTTTTATAACTTTGATTCTTGAAGTAGTACAATATAAGGGGCATGACTTTAATAAAACTTGATGCCCTCTACTTGGAATCAAGTCTTTAATATTCCAAGATATACGTTTTATGTTTACACACCTTGAAATTTTTTAAAGAATATCAGATAACGGAACCATATTAATTATTGACGAGAAGGAATGATTGGAAGGAGAGAAATTCCTGCTAGATCAAAATATTTTTGGATCCTTGATTCATTTGATTCTCTCGAGGGAGTAATATCTTCTGTAAGCGACCGTTTGGATTCCTCGGCTTCTTCCAAGTAACATCATTGTCCAAATTGAAAGTGGTTTGCTTCAAATTACCTTCAACATTAAGCATGTTATCATTATTAAACAAAATCTGGAATTCCTCATTCCATTACTGCTCAACAATTTCTTCATTTCATGAATTAAAAATCACAGTACTACGAAGGGAGTCCATGCTACTTATGCTGACATCAGAATTGCCATCCAAATCAGGGGAATAAATAGACAAAGTGACAGATTGCCCAATTAATTTACTATTCATGACTTTGTTCCTTCTGCTTGAAATATTCGTTGATGTCTCATCCACTTCCTTACTAAAAGCTTCATTTAAATTGATTTGAATTTGGCTAATGGATTTATCAGCCACATTAAATTCAGCCATATTCCTTCGTCTGCTGTAAAAGAAAGGGAGAGCTTTGATGGGAAATTTCTGAGAATCAACTCTCACATTTCGGAAATTTAATATTCTTCTTAATGCACGAGAAATCCTTTGAAGTGCCCATCCTTCTACGAGTAACAGCTGGACCATTAATGACAGTGTTGTACGGGGACTTAAAAGACTCTTTTAAAACTCCTAATATCAAAGGATCATTATCACAGCTGTCTGAATTAATGCTGCCATTTGTTTTCCCCATTTCTGGACTATTATTAAACTGCTAACTGTAATTTCTCCTGATTTGTTACCAGTTCTGACGGCTGGCATTCCTTTAAGCGGCTGATCTTTAATGCTTAAATCATGCATGACTGAGGATGAAATCTTCTCACCAATCTTGTTATAATTATCTCCAACCGAAGCATCTGCTATAGAAGAGGAAGGCTCCAAGTAAAAGGACTTTTCATCTTTTATCACTTGACAAATTCTTTTCTTATCAATGGAGTTTGAGAAAAAGGTTAGATTGAAGGAGTTGAAGGCCAAATTTTGCTTTGCTTGTCCAACCAACTAAGGGTCTGCCTTACTACCGTCTGAAACTCGAACCAAAAGTTTACCCAACTTAGGATCATCAATATCAATGAAGGCTGGGATAAAACCACAAAGGTTTGGTTCAACTTGAATGGTAAGTTCCATACAGTCAATCAAATTCAAGGAGGCAGATGAACACTTCACTAATCCTCCGAAATAATAGCAAAAGCTTCAAAACACATTTTATTACAATACTTCAATGGTAAGTCATGAATTTTGATCCAATCTCTATGTTTGAATATATCCCACTTCTCAATTTTGCAATGAAATTTTCATATCTTTCTCCATTTTTCCAACATCGCCTTGCTCAATAATCTTCCATCTTCAAATTTCAACAAGGCTTTATCATTCATGAATGGATTAATAAGGCATCTTTGGGAAAATTTTTCCTTGAGAGCCATGGAGATTTCTTTCCTATCGTCATGGGCACATAACTTCTTAATAACCATCATCCTTTCCCAATCAGTTTCAATCACTTCACTTTCTCTTTACCCAAAATTTCTGAACTACCTTTCGATCTTTTGAGGAAATCGTAGGATCAACCTTCTGCTGATTGACTATCTTGAAAACATCTGCATAGACCATTCTTTTTCTGATTTTGCACTCTCCTTGTCGACATATTGACTATGATTCTCCAAAAAAGTATTCAACATTTTCCAAAATGCCAACCAAAACCGTCTTTCTCACACCCTTTTGGGATAAAAATACGTTTCCTACCACCTGAACTTGGCCAAATCGAAAGCTCTAAGACCCATTTCATATTAATGTGAGTCTTCAGAATACGGCAGCTATTAAAATTAAATCTATCTTGCTTGTAAAATTTTGAATGAACTGGTTAATGCAGCATATCAAACAAAAGACCTTTCAATTCATATAAGATGAGCTAAATTTACGGGCAGTTGAGTACTTCTTTCCAAATCTTCGATGAAAAAGAACTCATCTTCAAGCCAAATTCCAAAGTGATTGTTTGCAATATAACAACTAGATAACTCTATTTCACTCAAACAACTTAATAAAACTTAATATTTCAAGAATTGACAAAAAATGAGAATCCTAAGAGGAGAGACAGAGCAAACCTTCCAGCCCCTGTAAACACCTCCTCCAACATGTCATTTTTTATTTCTTACATAGAGGTCTCCGCTGATAGCAATCTTCAGCTCAAGCTACGTGAAGAAATAGATGCTTCCGCATCATCTTGGGTTTGAACTGTGTCAAGACCCCAAGGATCGTGCCTACCTGCAATTAGGCCCTTTCTCGACGTGCTTTGATAACACTTGGTGTAAACCAAAGGAGAAGAAGCATTTTTAATCTAAATGATTTTATTAATGAGCTAAATTTGAATGGTACATCAAGTATTTATAGATATCTAGCCCAACGAAAAGTCTAACTAACCCATAACTAACTTAGCAAATATGACCTAACATAACCACAAAACCTCCAACGGCTAATTGAAGTTACAAGGCACTAAAAAGTGAACTTCCCTACATCACTTTCCTTTCTAATTTCTGCATTTCTGTTTTGGTTACATATTAGGAATGCGCGTAGTAACATCAATCTGGCTTGGGAGAGAGTTAAATTTTTATCTTTCCTTTCACTATCTAAGTCTGAATATTTCTGTCATTTACCTTTCTTCTCAAGCTGTAGCTTGAATTTTAAATTTTACTTCAACTTTTGTGTCTGAATACTTTATCTAAAAGAAAACTAAAGATTATCGAAGGGAAAAAGATGAACAAAAAATAAGCGTATAAGAAGTCCTATAAAAAAGATTGCAACCAACAGTGTGAGAACCGAACTTGTAAAATTAAAAATGAAGGATTATTTTTGACTTCCTTTACCAAAAAAATTTCAAAAAGTAATAAAAAAAGCAAAATAAAATAAGTTTTTAAACACACTAAAATTAGAAGGTTTTCAAGGGATGAAGAGATAATTGAGTTTAGTTCTCTTCTTGTTGAATTGGGCGCTGTTTAGCTATCCATCTATGAAAATTTGAGGAAATGGAGTTTGGATTCTTCAGATAATTTCTTGGTAGATTCTCTTACCAGACATTTGACTTCATCTTCTCGATTATCAAACTAGTCTTAGTTATTTGGAAGACAAAAGGTCTAGAAAGAATCAATATTTTTATTTGGATTATGTTAGCTTAAATAGTGTTGATGTGTTACAAATAAAATCTCATTTTTTTCTATCTGATGCCTTTCATTTATGTAATATGCATGAAGAATATTGAAGATCATAATCATGTATTTTTTTGTTGTCCTTTTTGCTATGAGATGTTGGAATCAGTTACTTCAGATTTTCAACATGGAATATGGATTGGGTCTTCACGAATATCTCTAGGCTATGTTTGTCATCTCCTTCTTGGCCCTCATTATCCTCAAGATCACAGTTATTATGGGTTAATGCAGTAAAGCAATCATCTCTTTAATTTGGATGGAGCATAATCACAGAGTCTTTCAGAACAAAAAAATTCAAGGGGTTGATTGATATATATATATATATATATATATATATTTTTGTTGTTGTTGTTGTTGTTGTTTTGAACAAGAAACAGTTTCGCATTGATGTAATGAAAAGTAGTATTCAAAGGAAATAAACTCTGACAGGAGTGAAAAATAACAGACTATAAAAAAAATAGAAGAACTAATGAGAAAAGATAAAAGCTTCCCAATTTGAGCAAATAGTGGTTGAAGAATAAGAAGAGAATAAACTGAAAAGAGTGTTTTGAATTGGCTAAATTAAAATCATTTTAATGGTATCCTCTTTCTACGCTATTTTTCATATTATTCTCTGTAAGACATTTATATGAATTGAGAAACATTTATAATTCTCCTTTAATTTGCTGGATTTCTGTTTGCTTTCTTTTTGTCACTCATTTGTGGAGTTTTTATCTTTTGAGCATTAGTCTCTTTTCATTACTTCAATGAAACGCTAGATAAAAAAATACAATAACATTTTCTACCTTTTCTTTCGTCCAATGAACTGTGATGCAGCCAAAGATTTGAACTATTCGGGGAACTTCGATTTGTGAAATACTCTAAATTTTGCCAGAATTGGATATTGTGGGGGGAAACAACTGATTATTATAAGATTAAGAAGCATATATTCTTGATGGCTGGTAGATTTAGACACCAACTCCTTTCTTTCGAGAAGAATCTAGAAATACCATGAAGGATGGGTAAAAGACTCAAAGGCCAATGGCTTCCCCATCATTCAAATTTCTATAAAAGCTAAAATGGTTCAAGGTAATAGAATGAGTGCACTTGTGATGGGAGCAAATATAAAATGTAGACGAGAAAAACAAAATTAAGCAGCACCAAGCAGGCTCATCTATCCACTAATGCTCCTAAAAGATATAACTTTTCCATGTTTAACTTGGAAGGAGAGGAATCTAACTTTTTTTTTAACAAATTGAGTAGTGAAGATTCTTTCGTGGTCTATAGTAAACAACATTTGGCTTCAAGGTGAAGTTGAAATCACGAAGGTTTTTTTTTTGTAATTATAGTCTTTCCATGATCATTAGGAATTGAAAAGCCTTTTTGTGATGATTTTCTTTTGGAGGCGGTTACTCTACCCCTAGCTTTAGGTTGTCTTCTTTTGTTTGGCCTTAATATATACTTTTTAATCATTTTCTATCAACCAAAACAAAAACGACAACTTTTCCATTGCTTGTCAAATAAGAAACAGAATAGAGAAGCTAGTCAAATCTTGAGAGACTTTTTGGGGCTCCAGAAATGATCCCTGTAAGCGAAGTAATAAACTCAACCATATAATTAAAATGATACTTTGTTCAAGTTCCAGAATCTATCTGAATACTAAACTGATCTGCCTCACGTCATATGAATACAATCCATAAAAATTGGGAAGAACTTGGGCTTAACCATCGCTTGCGAACCAAGATTGATCAGCTAGTGATAGAAAGCTTTGGTGGTCCTAATCTTAAAGATAAAGCTCGCTCTATGGAGTTGTGTTGCTTGTGCGCTCTTGTGGTCGATTTAGAAAAAGAGGAGAGAAATAGTAAGATTTTTGAAGGGCGTATCTTTTGACTTCTTTTGTGATAGTGTACATAACTTTGCTTCTTAGTGGTGTTTTAATCTTGCGAAATTCCTTTGTAATTGTAGCCTATTGATGATTAGAAATGATTGGAAAGCTATCATGGTTTTGTTTTGGGGACCTTTTCTCTACCCTCGCTCTTAGATTGTATTCTATTCTTTTTTGTCTATAATATAAATGGTTTCAGTTTCTTATCCAGAAAAAAAAAGATTGGAAGAAACTTTTAGTACAAATAATTAGAAAGTAAAGTTCATATAACATTCTGAAAAGGAGGCATAGAAACGTGAGGAGGCCAACTGTGCTCCAAACAATTTCGACAAGGTTTTCCATTTTAATTTGGCCACTATCAAACTAATCTGCTCAATTTTTCATGCGTCATGTTTGGATTTTATGATTTACCGTTTCTAAAATACAAGTTATTGTCACTTGTACATATTTTAGTTTTATCAAGATATCGTCTCTGCTTCTCTTATATGTGACAGGTGCATGAAGATGCAAGGTGGTTTGTTTTTGAAATTGGAACTGAGGAAATGCCGCCTAAAGATGTCGTGGATGCATCCCAACAAGTATGAATTAATTATTTTTATTTGTTTTTTTTTGAAACATGAAAAGATACATAGGAAAGAGAGAGAAAAGGATCCTAGAAGATTACATAACTCAAGCCACTGAAAATTACACGAAACCTTTCCCATTGATAGCAATCAAAACGTAAGAATAATCACACAAGAGAGGGAAAGAGAGAAGCTCCCAAAGGGAGGCTTCAGTAGTTAAGACTTGTGGTCTTTGAGTAGGTGTTACTCAAAGGTTGCATATGCGAATTTTCGAGTGAGTTTAACAAGAAAAACCCTTGATGTCTCCAGATTTTGGGTCTTGGGGTTGGCATGGACTTAGAGGAAAGAGAGCACCAAAAGGACAAGTCTTTTCTTGCTTTTTGAAGGCCACTCACGTAAAAGATGCTGAATATTTCTTGGAGGAGAGTCAGCTACACATTAATTGAGGTTAAGCTTTTTTGAACAACTTATGCTAGCTGCTTCATTGCTGAGGACTTTGGGATTAGTTTTTGTCTTCCTCTTAAAATTGAGGATCGGATAGTAGAAGCATTTGGTGGGTCTTGTTTGAAGGATAAAAAGAGAGTCCTTTGGAATTGTGCGGCTAGGGCTCTCCTGTGGGTCCTTTGGAAAGAAAGGAATAGCAGGATCTTCGAGAATGTACATTCTAGCCTTGATATTTTTTGTAATTCGGTTCATTATACAGCATCTTGGTGGTGTTCAAACCACATAAAATTCTTTTGTAACTACAGCCTCTTATTGATAGCTTCAGATTGGAAAGCGCTTGTTTCTTAGCTTTTTTTGGGGAGGGGTCTTCTCGACCCTTTTCCCTTAGGCTGTGTTTTGGTTGTTTCTAATACATATTTTGTCTCTTATCCAAAAAAAAAAAAACTTATGCTAGCAGTTGTTAACTGACCCTATAGTTGAAGAATCGAATTTCAGTATGCAAAGAGTAATGGCACA
>JAOANK020409880.1:0-13573 GCA_026257165.2 Telfairia occidentalis | reverse complement strand
CTTTCATTCATCAATAGGGCCCTGGTCGGTCACTTTTCCGGGCCGGGATCGATAAGTGGAAGTCATAAAAAAGAGATGTTTCTCTTCGCACCTCAGATCAAGAGGAAGGGTAGCTTGTCAAGCTGGCCTATATATATCTTTTTATTAAATAATATATATATAATATAAAAAAAAGATTCGCTGTCTTTTAACCGGCTGTTCTTCTTTGTCAACGCCTACTAAGGACCTATAGGTTCGCCTACTTTACTTATGAAAGATAATGAGAATGGGTTATTCAAAAAGGAAAAGGCGCTACTTAGCCCTACATTTTTTGAAGTAAGCGGGCCTAGCCTACCCTACTAATGTATTGTATAGTAGGGTATAGTAGGCGAGCGAGTTAGCGAAGACGCTTAGGCTAATAGATAAGAGAGCGTCGGTGCGTAGCCTTCATTCTACTACGCTACGCAAAGGTTACGAAGTCACTTAGCTCGACGTTAGGAGAGTCAAGTCAAGGGGGAACGCCATACCTACATAGAAGAACCGCTGTTCGCTGACTTTCTAAGGTCTAACCTTTCGCTCCCCGGGGCAAAGCCGCTTCGCACCACTGATAGACTACTTAAGATTCAATTCAAAAGGCCCTACTTAGTTTCGCAAGCCTTTGTCATTGTCAGTCAACTAAGTGGGGCCTGAGGCCCCCTGCGAATCCGTAAATCTGAGGAGCATGCCGCAACAAAAGGATGGTCCCCTATGTATTTCATTCTTTCCGGAAGGGAAAAAAAAAGAAGTACCCCCATCATGGTGAACCTCTCCTTGTGATCGGGATGAGGTAGATGCCTCCCAGCCGGGGGGCGGATCGAATCGGAGTTTCCTTAGGTAGCCACCGACCTACAGTTATCCTTAAACTTCCGTGCTTGGTGGAGAAGAAGCGAACAAAGGTACGCTCGCTTGCTGTCTTGTTCTCTGCCGCGAACTGGGATCGCTCGCCAGCTAGGTCAGATTGGAGCAACTTTTTTTTGAGAACATATTACCCATATTCGGGGACAAGGGGCGGAACGACCTCTCGATCTACTTACTGCAGCCCAGGAATAAAAACGTCGTCTAGGCGTTCCCTGTTGCTCCGATCTCCCCTACGCCTAGGACGTTGTCTGGGCCAAGAGCCATAGTTAGTTGCTGTTTCCATTTGGTTGTTTTTTCTTGTTGTTGATACCGGCAAGACCCAGCCAGATGATGTCTGCTGGTTGGTAGTGAGAAGACTCTTAGTACCTGCATACCCAAAAGGGGGCGCTGATTAAAAAACAATCATTTGATTTAGTTTCTTGCTCCCCCTTAGCAGCGGGAAAGGAGTCTATCTATCTGCCTAGCTTTGGTAGATTTCCTCCAACGCAATCCACAGAAATTCCACGAATCCCTTGGTGGATAAGTCCGACGACTCAGCAGCAGTGCGGAATTTAGTTTCTCGTCTGGTGGATCTGATCTATAGTTAGGGGGCAATACATACCAAAAGGTTCGAAGAAGGAACGCGCATAAGAGTATATAACCAACCCACCCTTCTGTATAACCTATTCACATTAGTGAAGCGGCTGGATGCATAAGGGAAGTCAACCTACGAGCACGGAAGAGCGTAGTAGTATTGCTGCCCCTCTCTAAGTAAAGGTAAAGTCTCTCCTTCAGCTAGAATGTAAGGAAATTGAAAGAAGCGCGGAAAAGGGTCAAACGCGGTTGCTAGCATCGAAGAGAGCCGTCATCGACGATAAAGTGGGAGTTCGGACTTGGCGAACGAGCTCTTGCCGCGGGAGAGGGCCGGCTCAATGTTGAATTGAGAAATCGGGTCGGAACATTCTAATGCCGGAATAGGGAATACGGGAAAGCAGCTGGATCCATTGGTTAAGATCTAGCTCAGATGCTACTGGTAGCTAAGCATTTGGATCCGCTACTCGGATTGCAAGTGGTGAAAAAAACTGGCGGTTCTTCAACTGAATCAAAAATAGAAATTGGTTGAACTACAACTGATGAGTCAACTCGGTCAAGTACTGCAACTTTTCTTAGGCGCTGAGCTATGCATGGACGCCTATCGAGCTTCGTTTGACCTGATTATGATCCCCTCCACTAGATATATATAAATATATATATATATATATATATCTATATATAATATCTCTTTGCCTTTGCATAGTATACGGGTCTGTGAATGGTGTTTATGGGGGGTAAAACCTTTCTAAAAAAAGAAAAAAGACTATTGCACATCTTTCGTGAGAGAGGGATGCTAAGAACAACAGGCAATGCACTCTATCAAAACATAGCCATTTCTCGTAACATAAACAGGAACGCCTCCTCGAAACAACAGGGATGCTGGCTAGGACTGGTTCAATTGGTGCTCTGGCTGGGCCAACTACTGAGCTGAATCAACAACTTACATTAGCTTAGATGCAGCTGTATCCGCATTTCCACTGGGTCAATTGGATCTGATTCAATCCGCCTCTGACGCTGATCCACTGGATGCTGCGGAAACTCGATTTAGAAGAACCCGGCGTTAGCTACGCTCTCAGCGCAACGACAGCAGGATCAGATCATCCCATCAGCTCGATGTAAACAACGACTTATGCAGGATATAGCTATGCTCCCGTCGAATCGACAAAAAAACTCCAACTCCCCACTTACTAGAACCCCGATTTCTATTAAAAATCCCGGGGAAACAGAATGAAGAAGTTTCTTTCTTTCAGAACCTTCAAAATTCTTTCATCTTCTTTTTTCGGGTCTTTCAGAAGCTAAGAATCCATGCTGAGATCTGACGTGAAGAGGGATTGAAATATCCTATTGTATGCATGGACTAGTAGCAGAATACCTTTCATAGCCTGAAAGCTCTTAAGGCAGCTTGCTTACTATCCTATTGAGGGTCTTACTACCTAACTAATAGAATTATATTTCCTGAGGGAAGTAGTCCGAGCAAGAGCAAAGAGAATCCTTCTCAGGTCTCTCTCCTGATCTTGATTTGGCAGCAGTTCAAAAACATTATCCATCTGAGGTTGAAAACAAAGGATTTAAAGGCCAGGTTGATCAGTGAATGAAGAAGGCTCATGCCCGTCCATCTCTTGCATTTGGGGTTTCCAGAGGCAAGCAAAAGACTAAAAGGAAGGGATGAAGGAACCTTCTTGGATACCTGCTTTAATAGTTCTAAAAGATCAGTCGTCTCTCAAAAGATTGATTCTTGGATAGCTTGTTCTGGACTTCCCTATAGGTTCTGCAGAGGCAGGGGAAGGTCGGGTTCAAAGCCCTTCATTATTATTAGTAAGATGGGGCGCCCCCAGAGGCATTAAAAAATCTTTCTTTCATGGTAAACCCAATCAAAAGGGAAAGGCCCTACTTATGATGGGGGGGAGTCGAGGTGTCCGTGGTAGGCGATGAATGGAGCAGTCGATCAAGGCAGGAGGTTGGATTCAATGCTTAGTCTTCTATCCCTGCTCTTCCCGGGTTGGTCGATAATTCCTCAACTATTGGGTAAACATAGATCCTAGAGAGCGAGTTTAAGCAGCATTACTAGAAGAAGGAGTTGATGAGGTTTTTAGACTCAAGGCTTCCGTATCTGTTCTGATTTATCAAAAGAAAAGGTTTTCAGATATCCGTTAAAAGCCCAGGTTTTAAAATATCTGGTCCAACCGGACGGAAAAGAAGGTCAAAACGGACCTATTGATTGACCATAGATGCGAACTCCCACACCCTTAGCCAGTACCAGCGACTAGTCTTCGGGCTACGAGGTATATAGGGCGAGAGCCTGCTAAGGTAAGCCTTAAGCCTATACCCGTGTTGAGCCTCATGCATGTACTGAACCTAGGCATAGCCTGCTAAGGAACCCAGTAAATTGCACTACACTCAGTACGCACTTATTTCCGGGACCGCTTGATTCAGCATACAGCAGTGCAACATCGGACGTTAATCAGGAAGCATACAGCAGCAAGCACACATCTTTGCGGTCTTTCTAAACCTTATTATATTAAGCCGGTGTCAGCCTTTAGGTTTTTATCCCTAATCTTGAGTGTTGAACCATAGGTTCGGCACAAGAGGAATCTTTCTTAGACTCGGTTCGCCGTCAGTTTGCAAACCGCAGGTGGGTGCGAACTACTAGAGGCCCGTCCAGGAGGTTAGTCAAAATAGAGGACCTAGAACGCCTTGGTGAATCAGACCCAGAGATCATGGCCAACAACGCCAGTCACCGAGGTAGCTTGCTTACTCTCTATGATGGGGACAATGAAGAGTCCACTGGCTCTAACCACCAGCTGAACCCTACAGCCCCGGCAAATCAGCAACTTTCTAACGAGGCAGTTAGCCGTCAACTAGCTGAGATTGCCCGGATGCTAGCACAATTGACCTCGCAGGTAGCCGAAATACCCTGGCTGCACCTGCTGCTCAAGGAACAAACCCTCCATCTACCACCCCGGCTCAGGGGACACAGATCCACAACCACAAAGCCAACCAAGAGTAGCAGATGCTAGACCTGTAGACCCAGTACCCCCTCCAGTTCAGAATCAGCCCGCAGTTCCTGAACCTGTGGATCACTACGAGAAAGAGATCTGAAGAAAGCCTCCTGCAGTACCGGCCGTGTCCTTGGCTCCCACTCCCATGAATCAGATAGTGCCATACGTCCCACCACAGCCGTCCGATCCTCTGATGGAGAAGATCAGTCGCCTTGAACGGGCAGTTAATAAATTGAGTGGGGACAAGTATGATGTTGCAGATCTTGATAATCTCTCCCTATACCCCAAAGTAAGGCTTCCGTACGGTTTTAAGTGGCCAGAGATAAGTATAACGGAACCGAATGCATAACAAAATAGGATAAAAAGAGGCTTACCTCGGAGCTTAAATTTAAAAGGCAGGATGTATGTCGGAACTCTACAGCCCATGGGAATCGACAATGAGCTACTTGTCCAACTATTCCAGCGCAGTTTGACCGGACCCGCGCTGACTTGGTTGATGAACACTGACCCAAATACCATTCGCACATGGCCAGATCTGGCTAACGCCTTTGTGACGCACTATGCATACAATAAAGATACTCAGTTATCAAGGCGTAAGCTAGAACTCGTTAAGCAAGGACCCACTGAGTCTTTCACCGACTTCATCACATAGCTTACTATAGAGGGGAAGGGCCCAAGCTGCTCAGGTTCAAAAGAGACCGAGGAAGATCAAATTGCTATGGTCTTGAAGAGCCTGAACCCTGAGTATACAAATAGGTTGACACTTACCCATCACCCAACTTTTCATTCTTTAGTTTGTGCTGGCTGCCAGATAGAAGATGCATTGGCAGCTGGGCGTTCGCTCCCCCTTTCTACGCCGTTGCTTTGCAATTTGCAACGGGTCCTCGAATAATAAGCAGAAAAAGTCTGCCGGGACCTCTCAGGCTAAAGCAGAGGTGAATACAATTGGAGCGGCGTCGCTGAACCAAACGCCTTACTATACACACTCCATCAGAAGGTCCGATTCATCCAGGGCAGCCAAATCGTTACGATTCACGGAGATCCGGATCGTCCGCCTGTTAAGAAAGTGAGAGACTACGCTGGATTCGTGCCCCCCTATTAGTAAGGTTCAGATTGGAGATCCGACGGAGCCGGAATTCTTTATTAGAAAGGGCAGGAAGTTAACATGGTGGAATTCAGCCCTCCGAGGAAAGAGTTGCTCCCGTCCTACTCATATGGGTAAGGGGAAAGGGCAACCCCAAAATCCTAAAGTAAAAAAAGGCAAAGGGCTACCTTCCGGGACTAGGATTGGGACGATACCAGCAAGGGCCTCCAGAATTCCCCGAATACCCAGTGCACTACGGGACATTTGGTTTGGGGTACAGGCCAAATAGGCAGGAACTGCATGATTACCATACAAGGGTTAGGGCCCGAGCCCAATGCATCCAACGAGGAGAGTGTTGGGACATACCTATGGCCGTGTACACCCATGATTGGCACGACTACTTCATCAGGCATGACAAGGTAGTCCCGACGCTACCTCCGACAGCTCCAATGAACCCTGCTAAAGAAGAAGAAGAAAGAGGTAAAATCTCTAAGTCTTCACAGCTCTCTGAACGAAAGAGAGAGGAAGTTTACTGGTTTGACTGGCAAGAGAGATAGTGACAGGAAACACCCGGACGTGCATGTCTAAAATCTTGCCTGAGAAATCATGAGTTTGAGGTCCTCGAGGTCATATGTGATATCTAAGACACCCCATTTCAAGATTCTGAGAGCAGAAATAGCCTCTGCGTGAATCTAGCCTTTTTGAGGTGTTTTCCTGCGGAAAGGTCCATCGAAGAACTGACCGCGAGGATGCCAGTTGCAGTACTGGAGATGGTTTTCCTGTTGTACCGATCGGTGCTGAAGGGCTGGCTCTCGAACCGGTACTTAGTAGGATTCTACTACTCCAGCTTTTTACCCTGTAGCTCGTGCCTCATAAAGTAAGAACACTAGGTATGTACATCTTTACCTCTGCGGGTGGTGCTTTACCTGGAACTACGTATGAATCTACTGCTTCCTCTGCTACAGGCGATATCCCCGCTACTAATGCAGCAGGTTAAACTGGACTGGTGAATATAGATCTGCTAATCTCTAGCCCTGTAACCTGGCTATGCTCTCTTTGCGTCTGCTACTAGATATGCTTCTGGCTCTGCCATAGGTGGTTATGGGTCCACTCGGTCAAATGCCTTTGCTTCTGTTCCCATCTATATTTTTGCTACTGAAGCTGCTCATTTTTCACTAAAAACTAGTGGCGGTGGGTGGGCGGGAAAAGAAAAGTATGGTAGGTAAGGTAACCGTTCTTTCGTCCTAAGACCTAGCTTCTGTTGTCTTTCGGTATCCATCCGTAGGGGAAGAATATACTCGTTTGATATTTATTTACCACCTTCCCAACATCCAAGAGGGGGCCCCGAGGAGTAAGTGAAAGAGCGCTACTCGCTCAACAACCGAACCATATGGGCTGGCCTATCGAGCTCGAGAAGCAGAATGGAGTGGCTCGACTGGTCAATCCAGAAAGTGTTAACCGCTTGACCTCCTTCCAAGACGAAAGTGTATGTTTTTAACATTTTGATCCGAGTATGTGGAATTGTCTAACCCCGATACCGTAGTTTAGAGAGGTGGTGCGATCAGGTCCCATCCTTGCTACACTAAATGGTTTTAAAAAGAAAGGGATAGGAGTAAGCGCCTCAAGCGCTGGGGCTTACAATAGTATGTTGAATCTCGACCAGGCTCGTGTCCATTTGAAACTGGCGTACTCTTTCTTTGCTTCTGGGTAAAAATAGAACGTATATCGGAGTGAGACGCTACCCTCTTTAGCTTCTTTTTAGCTTCCTTCGCATGGAGCGCAGCTGTTCCCTGGAGGTTGCCGGGGTTGATAGATTTCTGCCAGGCCAAAGAGGAAGTACTAAATGTCGTATACGAAAGAGAGAGCTGTTGACTGATAGAAAGAATAGAGGGTAACACAGTCCTTAGTGATCTGATAATTTGTTCTTTCTGGCTTTCTGGTAGCAATAGCTCTTTCCCTTATGGTCAAGCTACTCCGTTCTCTCCTTAGCAGTCGACCTACTTCCGTTCCTTCTCGGCCACTAGTTATTTCGAGTCCATCCGCGTTCCATTAGGTTCCGTTCCGCAAGCAGACATACAATTGGCAGAAGCCAACGAAGGAAGCCGTTAGGCTAGACCAATAGGGAGAGAAGAGAGGGCGAAAGAGCAGCATATGATAATAGAATATATAGGTGGGTCGGTGGGTAGAAGTTACCAAGCGAGTAGTTCAAAGTAAACAGATTAGAGTACGAACCAAAGGCCCCTCGGTTAGTTTTTCTATAAAGCCGTATGCACTGAAATAGGATAACCCTCCTTCTCTCTAGGAAACACAGCCCAAAAAAGAAAGGGAAGGTAAAAACGATTCCTTGGCCCAGAAAAGGCTTTAGTTTCTACTGCGCAATGGTGTGAAAAAGCTGTATCTAATGGAGCCTACTTGCCCAATGCCATAAGTCCTAAAACAAGGCTCTATCCAAAGGCACGGAAGGAGTCGTCAATGAAGGTGTGCTTCAGCAAGAGGACGAGAAGACAAGAAGGATACTGGTCTACTACTCAAGGACGGTTGGGATCGAACCAGCAATGCGAGCTGCTCCAGCGGTCGCCCTTAGGACTTATTTAGAATCGGGGAGAGAGAACGCTTTTTTACATTATTAAAAACAGGCAGGAAAGGTTGAAGACGAAGCATTTTAGCAGTCAATGAGTCACTAAGATGGTAAAGAGGCAGTGGGTCATAGTTAGAAGCTATAGAAAGCATTAGAACCCCTAGCGTTAGCCGAGTCGGCCAGTACTAATGGGTTCGGTAAAGCAAGCATCAAGCTGCCAGATATGGAAAACTATCCTAACGCCAAAAAAATGAGGCCTTGACAAAAAGTATATCAAAAACACGTGTTTTGGTCGCTTTTCCTTTAACTCCTGCTTCAATCGCATATTTGTCAGGAAATACATATTTATTTCCAGGGTGAAAAGATACAAACAAAGAAGTTGTCACGGTTGAGAACTAGAGAACGAGAAGTGCAACTTGTGTCAACTCTTCGCCTGCCTTCGACCCAAAATAAAATTTTGGTTGGGGCTGACTCAACCAATCAATTACCACTTAAAAAAGTACCGATATCCGGCCTGGTCACTCTCCTACCTGCTTATCGCTAGTTTGGTTTCTAGTTCGATTACGCATCTAGCTCGCGGACAAGCGCTGCTATTCGCCAACCAGGTAGCGGGCTGCTTCCTTCAGTCAGTTATTCAGAGAAAGGATCTGGAAGAAATCGACCTAAGGCCCCGGGGGATCGACCACTAGGGAGATAGAGAGATCTACTGGACCAGGGCTAACCGGCCCCGACGAACCCCTTGGGGTCACGAATGTCGGAGCACCTTGGCGCCCAATTGTTAAATCTGGAATTCCTACACTTGAAAGAAGGAGAGCGGCTTAAGAGCTACTCCGTTTATTTAAAAGGGACAACGAGATTCAAACTCGTCCTTTACTTTATTTTTATAAGTAAGTAATTGAGCTGCCCCTTGCTCTGAATCCGGGGAACATTTTTTATTTATAGAATAGAATCGCGACTACTAGTACACCTAGCGGCTCGCTGCTGGCTCTCTGAATCGGGCAACCAATGGTCCATGTATCTTTCACTCGGAAAAATGATTCTGGATCAATGGGATCAACAACTGCTCCCGGCCCTGGCAACTTGGTCTTCAACCACCCCCGCCTGCCCCCCGGACCCATACTTCGATCTCCCGGTGAGTTGGACGGGAACGAGACACAGGGGGTTATCTATGGAGCATTTGAATTGCCCCTTTCTGTTGGAATAGTTGAAAGTCTTCTTCTTTCTTAGGGGATTTTCTTTTTTCTTATCAACATAGAGTTGGAACTTAGCCGTGTAAGTTGTGAGTGGACCAGTGTGAAGCTTTAGCTTCGTTGCCGGCCAGAGCTCCTAGCCGACGACCGGCTACCCGCTCAGCTGACCCCTTCTTGATTCAGTTTTTCCCTATTTGAGATAGATGAATCAATGGAACTTTGATCCGTAGAAGGTGGTCCAAAACGAGCTAACGCGAGTTTTCGAACGACGCTTTTCCCGTTTTTGAACATCACTGAGATAGGCTTTTCCCCGAACCATTGACCCGGAGGGAGAAGTTGATTCATTCAATGGAGCTTTATTTGTTTGATCTAGTAAGGGGGTGTTAGAAATAAGCCACCGCCCGACGAAACAGCGGTTTACAACACAGAGCGACCCGGGACATCGAGCGAAGAGCTCCAATGCGCGTATTCGGAGCTACGCGGATGCCGTAGTCGCAGAAGCCGGATCAACATCATGACAACGGCATTCTGGAAACTGTTGGGCCAGCCACAATTGGTGTAATGTCTGGGTGCGTATGGCGGTACACTGAGAGCACCTTTCAAGTCGGCTGACAAAGAAAGAAAAAAGGGTTTCGTCGTCTTTTTCCCGCTTTCACCTTCGATTGCGAAGGGATTTGAGGTCGGTTTTCAATTCGCTTCTCTCTCTCCGGCGAGGTTTGACTTCGCGTGGTGGGAAGGCCTTCGCTATTCGCATCTTCCCGTCCAGCAGAGAAAGTGAAGGGGAGCGGACAGCAAGTTGGAGGACGCTGCAGAACCGCGTAATTGATCCATCTGCGCTATTCCCTAATTGAAGCAAGTTAGAAAGCCTTCAGAGCCTCAGCCCCTACCATTTTTTGAATAAAATGAAAGCTGACTAGCAATCGCTCGTTTTTCTTAGGATTGGATGTTAATAATGAAAGACAGAACATCTATTAGAAGGCAATCCCCGGGGAATTCCTATCGATTTCCGATGGATAACAATCCATCTTTCTCGCTTTCGCTCTTTCTCCCAATCAATCGCGAGGGTTCCGGGCATGAGAACGCAAGCGCCGGAATCGAACAAAACGTCTGAACGTCCGAGGACGAAAGAAAAATGCTTCGCGGGGAACTCGTTTCATGTCGGCGTATTCGTGCCGGTTAGACGTCGGCCATGAAATCCATCACTATACCGAGCAGATCACGGGCATTCACATCTCGGTCAAACGGAACTATGCGCGATTCTCTCGTGAATCGCCTTCAGCAAGGTATGGCATTCAGGGTCGGGAGAAATCTTTCTTCATAGATACAAGACATTCGTTGCTGATCTAAAAAAGATCTTATCCTGTGGGCGTTAGCGGACGTTTTTCATTCTTCAACCGGTCCTTAGTAGCGTTTCCAAAGTCAACCTAACCGGTTACCTTTGTGGAAACGCGCTAAAACAGGCCTATAGGTTCGCCTTTCTAATAGAAGAAGAGTAGATAATTAGATATAGGGATATATAATTAGCCAGATCATCTGAAGCATGAACAGAATCACCTTTGTTCCGAAGGCCTAGCGAGTTAAGCGAGTTCCTTTTTTTGGACCGATGACTCGCTTGTTCAGTACTGCTAAAACTATTATAGGAGGATGCCGTCCCCTCGGGACTACCAGTAGTTTCGGTTGTTGAATCTCGTGCAAGTTAGGTTGTGGTTGTATTGGCTGCAAGCGGAACGTAGGCGCTTTAGGTGTGTGTTGACCATGCACTCTCGCGGAATGGAATGTCGTATGTATGATAGAGGTGGTGTGGTGATTGACCTCAATGCTAATGGTTATCCCCAAGGTTCAACGAATGAATGAGGCTATGATTGTACCCGGATAGAGATGATGGTCTTCCTCTGATGTCTCCAAGCCGGCCATAATAGAATAGATAGGCGAAGCAGCCAATAGCAGTCTGTTCTCGCCTATCGATAGATAGTAGGTTGCTTCCAAGCTCAAACCATTTTAAACTGAATTGCTACTTTATTCTTGTTATTGATAGAGTGGTATTCTCCGCCCTAAAGTAGAGGGAGAGAACTGGAAGAGAGAAGGAAAAAGAGCACAAAGATTTACAAGTCTAATGGGAGAAGAATGGCTGACACGTTGACTGCCTTCGAGACTATAAAATATAACCCAAGCGGTCTAACCGACCAGGCGCTAGACGGACTAACGGCAAGCGAGATAAAGAAAGCTGCTGGCCCTATGGAACGGAACTGGTTGCTTATTTACTTTTAGTAAGACCACTTTGGTAAGCAAAATTCTATTATATAGGCATGGTTGCTTACAAGACAAAAGCTGGCTTCTATCTGTTCTTTGCCTGAACATATAGAGGAAACAACCTTCTATCTGGCCTCTGTACCAGTAGTGGAGTGGCTTGCTACTTTCAATCAGAAAAGGAAAATTGAGCAAGGCAAGGGAGAAAGAAGTTGTCCCCTCTTCTCTCTGGTAACCCGCCACCGCATATGTAGAAAAAGAGGGAGCGGGGAAGGAGGAACAACCGTTTTACTTTGGCACATGAGGTGGCGGGTTTGGCTAGGTAACATAATGGAAATGTATCGGACTGCAAATCCTGGAATGACGGTTCGACCCCGTCCTTGGCCTCGGGGAGTGGCGAGCAGCACGGAACTTTAATTAATCAAATGGCATAACATAAGGGGGCTTTCCTTTGTTAGAAATCCACAGACAACATTCTGGAACTTCCAAACCAAAGAAATGCAACATGAGAAGGAGCTTTTTACGCTTCAATAGAATGAATTCGGTAAGGGTAGAATACGCCCTATGGTCGATCGAAGGTCCTGTGCCACTTGAACTAAAATCTATCTTACCTTCAATCCATCTTTGTCTAGCCAGCTCATAACAAAATGTTAGACCGGGCTGACACAACCGAATTGGTTGAGGAAAAGGAAACCCCAGCGACCAAGCACTCCCGCCCCCAAAAGCGGAGACCGAACAGCCGCCAGGTTGTCGAGGACACGTCTGAAGAGGAGGCGGGCGCCCTCTAAGTTTACTACCCTACCCACTAATGGGCTACGGGGGGGCAGGCGAACGGGAACCGACCGAGAACCCGAACCGCTTGACTGACTGACCCCTTCATACTCGAGGGTCGGGGATGGATGGAACCAATCAGAAGTGCAAATCGCGCAAGCGAAGCCGGGAAACGGACCGCACCGCAACGACTAGGACTCGTGTCGGAGGAGTTTTGAGCGTGAGCTACCCGGACCCGCAACTCTCGAGGGGGCCACCAACCGCCCGAATCACTCCTTTACTCAATGGATAGCGCTTATCCGGGAGAAAGAAAAGAAAGAGAGAAAGAGGTCTTTATTGAAGAGGCTTTGCACCGGACTAATGAAGATCCAGAAGAATGGGTCTGGGCTTTCGAAAAGATGAAGATGCAAAGGGTAAAGAGAAAAAGTCTTTTGAACAACCAACCTGACATAAGGATTATAGCTCGCCCACTTAGAGCAGATGGAGATTCTCGGACGGGGAAAAGCGGCACTCGACATCTATTAAACAACACCAAGAACAAAGCCATACCATGCCCTCGGGAGAAACTAGTGATGATTGCCATGAATGCAGCCCTCGAGGATGTGTACAAGAAGGTCTTTGCCGATTCCTATCAACATGGTGCACCTCTCAAGGGTGAGACTTTGACCGAATGAATAGGGATCAATTGATAGACATTTTTATTGAGGGGATGAATGCTTTTTTCGTTCGCTATGTGCTGACTGGATGCGTACTCGCGCGATCGATCGATGGACGGGGGAATTGCGTGAATGACGAGACCGGCCTAACCTAAAGTAAAGGCTCTTCCCTGGCGAATCTTGATTGACTGACACTAGGAACTGATTCGGAGAAACAAGAAGCATGGCATGAGATTCGCGGCGGAAAAAATTCCGATAGCGAATTACTTGAATCGATGGATGGAGGGAGGGCCCTCCAACTCAAGCACAAAATCAATGTTGAATCAACAATCATCGAGAGGGGCACCACCAAGCGAGATCGAGACCAGCACCTTGTATAGGTTGGGGAAAAGCCCCGGGTTCCAAACCTGCGCTTCTTCAAATATCCCACAAATAAAGGTAGGGGCAAGACTAACAAGCGAGAAACTTTACTTTGAGAAAGAAGGGGGCGCGCTAGCTTACTAAAAATAGAGGGCTTTTTCAGGAATCGATTCTATGATTGAATAGCAGAAGTGCTACTTAGTAGTAGAAACTCGGAGAGACAGACAGAGAGGGGACTC
>JAOANK020409553.1:0-13575 GCA_026257165.2 Telfairia occidentalis | reverse complement strand
ATATGCACAATGTACATGGAACATATGGAGAACTTACCACAATGTACAAAAATAAAATAGAATATATAGAAAACTTCCACCACAATGTATAAAATCAAAACTTACCTTTAGCAAACAACAACAGTAGAGAATCGCGCTGATAACATTTTATGAAATGAGAATAAAATAGGAACTAAACAAGAACAATAAGAACACAAAAGAGAAAAAGATGAAGAGAAGAAAGTATAGAGGAAGAAAGAATTCTTATTGAATTGTGATTTACAAATGTCTCATACAACCAATATTTAGTTCTTATTGTTCTTAATATTTTTCATAATTGTCAATTATAATTAACTATTTTCAAATTTATAAATTAAATATTAACAATTCTGAAAACAAATTTACAGTAATAACCAGAAATTTGCATATAATTTAAATACAAATACATTAATATAAGGCATAGTGACTATTTTTGTAAAAAAGGAAAAAAAAATCAAAGTTTACATCACTATTTTAATTAATTAGTTTACAACATCAAACAATAAATGAATAAATAAATGGCTCTAAGTCATTAATCTCTAATCCCCAGATCAGCATGTAATGAATGGGCAAAACGATCCTGCATATAAAACATTTATAAAAATTAGAATTATAAACTTTAATAATAAAATTAACAAAATCCAGTTAACAATTACCACAACTTAAATGAAAAACAAAATGACAATGTTATATCTTATTAAATGACGAAGTATTTCGAATATATCTTTTCATGAGCTTTTTAACTATTGTCTTCCACACTCTGATCTGACAAAAAGAATTTAAAGATTTTAATCAAATCTTGTATTATAATATATTAAATTTATGATATTTAATAATAAAATTTCATAGAATCTTTTATCGAGAATTAATTTCAAATTTGATATTTAAAATTATTTATACAAATCTTTAATGAATAAAAGCAACAAAATCTTGCAAAATCAATAGACACCTAAAAAAAAAATAGTAAAAAAAAAAAAGTTTTTTTGATTTTAAGGACACGAGTGAAGAGACTAAGATGAGAATTCTTTGATAGAAGACTAAGATGTACCTATGGGAAAAGTTGCCTTCAATATCAAACTTATGGTGATGAAGATGATTTGGATGAAAATTACAGTAATGTAAGGCTTCATCAAACCTATTGTATATTGAGATGATAATTATGGTTAATAAAAACAAAATATAAACTAAAATAGGAAAAAATTACCTTAAAAGAACATAAGGTTGCACAAGACTTTGATACTCCATTTGCTGAAATAATAACAAACACACAAATTTGTATATTTTATGATGAAGAAAAAATTACCTTAAAGAAGGTGAAAATGAGAGAAACGAGAGAGATGAGAGAAAGAGAGAGCGTTGGAAAAATAAAGGGGATCTAAAAAAAAGAGAGAAGGTTTTGAGGGTGGGAAAATATAGGGGAATTGAATGGGTTACAACGTGAGAGAGGCAGATGTTTGGAGGGAGGAAAAATGATATTGTAAAAAAATTTCCTCTCTTTTTTATTTTTCAATATATAACAATTTGAAATATTCAATGTAGGTAAAAATTATAATTATTTTATTTTATATATTAGGATGATATTTTTAATGAATTTTATAATATCAATAACATAATAATTTGGTTTTAAAAAAATTGGCATGTGGATTTAAATTTAATTGAAAATTTATTATCTATTATCATAATAAAATCTTAAATAATATAAAAATAAAGTTGTGAATAACTTTTAACATAATTTAATATATCAATAAATTTTATTTTACACATTCACACTATTTGACAATAAACTTGTAGACAAATACTCTAAGATATTTGACAATAATTACAATGCATTTGCTTAACCCACCATAAAGTACTACTTAGAGTATGTTATATCATTTTTATTTACTTTCAAATTAACTTCAATTATAAATTTTTTGGCTAGACGGGCAATGGAGTCCGACAGATCTAGGGTGTGGAATGGGGAAGAACTTTTCCATTTGGTTTGAGTCCCTAATTAGGTACTCTTTGGAGTAATTGTTCTGTCTTTACGTTTTACCTTAAAAAAAAAATTGTGTCAAACCGAACATAGCTCAACTAGTTAAAGACATATCTCCCTGACCAAAAAATCATGAGTTCTAATCCCTCACCTCAAATGTGGTTGAACTTACAAAAAAAAAAAAAAAAAATCAATTGCCACAGTTTTTTTATCTTTTAAAAATAAAATGTTTTGAAATTTTATGGGATTTCAAATCATGTTTTTAGATTCTTAAAAAAGAAATTGGTCAAATTTCCCAATATTTTAAAAAATTGTAAGACACATTATTATAAATTTAACTTCGTTGCTAATTTTAATAAATAAATTAAGATTGGAAGAGTATATTTGCAAAACTTTTATTTTATTTTATTTTTCATTAAACCTCATTGTTTTTATATAAAAAAAAAAATACATCCATTTCAAATTTTCTCAACTTTTTTAAAATAGAATAAAAATGGAAATAATTTACATAATCATTTCAAATCATAAAATTTAAAACTAGTTCTTGAATATTTGTGATTTAAATAGGAAGTAAGAAGTTGAAAGGTTTTAAAAAATAAAGTACAAAAGGTAGAGATTTAATTTGATTAAAAATAAAAGTATCCGCAAACATTTAATTACATAAAAATATTGATGAATCTTAATGTCATTCCTGGTTCTAAATAAAAGAAAATATATATTTCAATAAAAAATTTAATTGCTCAAGATTAATTATACATATTTTATTTTATTAAAGATAATATTATGAATTTATTAGATAAGATACTAAATTAGTAAATATCATATGACATTTTTCTTTTTTATAGAATAATATTTTAATTTTCATACTATAATATTAATTCATAAATAATAATTTGATAAACCAAATTCATCCAACAAAATAATATTTTATTGAAGTTGCATCTTCAACTACAAAATAATATTTTGTCGTTGAAAAATAATCAACTATAATGATATAAATGAAAATTGATATTTGTAGCAATGAAATAAACACAATTATTTTTTTTCTTTTATTTTACTTATTTATTCAAAAAGAGATACTTGTTGATTTTAATATATATAATCTTTAGTTATTTTATAACTTTTAATAATTAAAACCAAAAATTTAAATATCAAATTAAAAATATTAATTTTAAAAAAGGGGTTTTCTTTTTTTTTTTTTTTTGATAAATAGTAAAATTATTATTTATATTTTATTAGATTATTTTCAAACTTTTATCTAATTCAAAGAATGTTTGTTTTTTAAAAAAAAGATATTAAAAAATATGTGCATTACACATAAGTGCTTGCTAATTATTTATTTAGAAGGGGCTTGATAGGTTTTTTATACCCCTATTTCATTTATTACAAACTTAAATCATTTTTAATCATTCAAATTATAGGTATATTTTCTTCCTTTAGTAAAATTAGAAAAGTCTCCTAAATTTATAAAAAATCAAAATGTAGAAATTTAATGCTTAAAATTATTATACAATAATTTTTTTTATAACAATTAAAAGACATTAACATATAAATTTCATTGAAATTATTAAAAAAGTGAAAAATTAGTAATAAGGTATATAAAAATAAATAGAAAAAGCTATAAATTTTTTGTTTAGTAAAATCAAAAACTCACTTTGCAATACGTGGAACACTAAAATAAAAACTAAGGGAAGAAAAAAAAAACTTTAGTTCTTTATACTGAGATTCTTGTGACAAAATTTAGTATTGATGTTTTTCTGGCTAGTTTTAGCACGATTTTTTATTTTATTCTCTTAGTCTATATATTTGGCAATACACTAGATTTCGTAGTTAGTTTTAGTAATGAAAATTTAATTTTCATTCGTTACTAGCTTTAATAACGATCTTTTACCTCTTTGTGGCTTAAATCTATAGATTAATAACCCATTTGATTTTGTTGCTAATTTTAGCATAAAAAAATTTCATTATCGCTTTTTTATGTTTTGTCATTGAATTTGGTTATTAGTAACACATTTGATTTCGTCATTAGTTTAGCAACGAAAATTATTTATTGTTTCTACTTTTAGCAACCGTTATTTGTTTTCATCGTTGAATTTTTTTATTGGCAATATATTTGGGTTTGTTATTAATTTTAGTGACAATTTTTTTTTATTGTCACAAATTGTCACTACTAAAAGCTACATTTTATTTTTTGTTGCCAAATCTATTTATCAATGACACATATAGTTTCGTTGCTAATTTTGGCGAATTTTTTTTTACCATCTCTACTTTACGCATCGACTTTTCATCTTCTGTTGCTGAATATTTCGTTGCTGAATATTTTTTCTTCTAATGATTAATTATATATATATTGTTTAGGTGGTTTGTGTAGATGGGTTGTTTGGTCTAGCCGTCTAAGAGGCGATGGAGAAAAGTAGTAAGAAAATAAAGGGAAGGGAAGGGAAGGGAATAATATATAAAATTAATAAACTTCTCACTTCATTTAAAAATTGTCACCTCAACTTTCATGTCACTTTTCCATTAATCTACTAACATCAATTTAATTTAATTTGAGGTATCATTTAGAACTCTTTTCCAAACCACATGAATAAATGTGTTTCTTTTAAAATTTTAGGGACTAAATAGACATCAAATCTAAATTTTAGGAATGTCTAAAAGTGTTCATTTTGAAACTTTAGGGCCAAATAGACACCAAATATAAGCCTCAAAGAGCAAAAGTGTATTTTACCCTTAACATAAAAACTCACTAATTTTAATAAAATCAAGTATAGTACAAAATTAAGTTTGATTAATATAGAAATTAATCATTAAATAACTTTGCTCAAACTAATAAATTTCAACCAAAAAAAAAAAAAAAAACCATAGTTATTTGATAATTTTTGCTGAAGTACCGTAGCTAATTTTTGTTTTTTCTAAAAGCCCTCTCAAATACACCCTAAGCGGCTAGCATTACACAAAAGAAAATTTATTTACAAAAAGTTGATGTATCATATTAACCTATTATAATGTATGTGTGTGTATATATATATACACATATTTAAATTTAGTTCAACAACAACAATATATAGCATTAGGAGGTTTGAATCTACAATCTTTTGACTATATTCCTTAACCAATTTGAATTTTGAAGTATGTTTAGATTAAATGTATAATTAATATATATTTAAACATGAGGTTGTCAAACGAGCCATAAACTATTAATTTATTAATTTATATATATATATATGAACATGTGGTGATCCATTAGCAAAATTCAATTCATGAAGTCACTCTTTTGTCTCGCTTTCTACGTTTCTCTCTCCAGCGAGTCAAAATCTTCGTAGCGGAAGAGAAATATTATCTCAAACTCATCCATAGTACGTACGTGGCACGCAGTAATTGAAGGAGGGAGTTTGCGTTAATGGTAAAGGGAAAGGGAATTTCTGAATTCTGACACATGGAATGAAACCGAATGGGCTGAATTTTAAGAGTGAGGCAAATTAATCGATTCCCCAAAACTACACGTCTCTCCAAATAATTATTACAATTCTTCAATTGTGGTCTTCAACGGAGACACTTGGACAAATAGTTTCTACTAACTCCATTGCGTAGCTCTTGTTTTTCTATTTTTTAAGATTATTACATAAATCAAATTTGCTTTTTTCTTTATCTTTTTTATATCTACATATCTATATATATTATTTGCACGTGATGGAATAAGAAAATAATGACCTCCATGATCAATTTGTGTTCGTGAGGACTGAGGAGGAAGTTGTTTCTCTTTTTATGGATACAATTCGATTGTGGGAGGTTTGCACTTCTAGAAAATTTAAGGTGTCATTTTAATAACTATTTCGTTTTTTTTTTTAATTTTGAAAAACATTTTTAAAAATGGTATTTTTTTAAAAAAATATAGTTTTTAAAAATAAATTTCTGTTTTTTTATTTTTTCAAAATCTTACCTTTTTTTCTCTAACTATAATACGTTTTTCTCTCTGTAAAATATTTTCTCTAATTTACCTTCCTCTCTCTAACATATGATCTATTTCTCTCTCTAAAAATTGTCTCCGAAAATTTATTCTTCCCTATAATTTTATTTTCTCTTTGATTGCATCTCTCTTAACTTCATGTCTTTCTTTCCAAATGTTATCTCATAAAACTTTCTTTCCATCTCTCTAATTTAAGTTCATCTCTCCAGCATGTCTCTCTCTAAAATTTAAATATTTAATTAACATATTTTTCTGTCTTAAACAGTATTTCTCCTACTTTTCTCTCTCCGCCAAATTTTATTTTTTCTAACATATATTTGTTTAGTTTCTCTCTCTCAATTTTTTTTCTCTCTATATATTTCACCTATGTTCACTCTTAGGAAAAAACTCGAACGACATTCAATAAAAGAACACCTGTATAGTTCGGTGGGTAGGTAAATAATAACTAGAGGCACAAAATTAAACAACGGTCTCTAAAGAACTCAACAAAATAGTCTCGCAACTTAGCGACGATTTTCTTTCTCCCTCTAGCTTATTTTCCTTCCTTTAATATATCCTTTTGTTATCTAATTCTCTATCTTTTCTCTCTCGAACATTTTTTCCTTTGACCTTTTTTTCTAGCTAACTCATCATTTTGTCTCTTTCAAATATCCATGACCTCTAATTTTTTTCCCCCTGTCTCTAATTTATCTCTCCTTATCATATTTATCATGATCTAACTTTTCTCTCTCTATTTTTTTTTCTTTTGGTCTAAAAGTTTTCTTTCTTATCTCTAACTTTTCTCCCCCTTATATCTCTGCAACTTTTCCTTCACTCTCTAATGTAATTTTCTCTTTCTAGCATATTTGTTTTTGTATAACTTAAAAAAAAAAAACTCTGAAACATACTTATTTTTCTATTTTTAAGAAATAAAAAAAATCATCATTACAAAATGTGTATAGTTTTTGTTTTCTAAAAACAGTAGACATAAAACATAAAAATTAAAGAGATATTTATATAAATGATATAAAATAGATATTGTCTTTTTGCTAAAGATAAAATAGATATGTATTTACAAATACAAAAAAATATGTTCATACTAGAACATACTCCTCTTCGCTTGGGCATGCGTGGTGCCTGATAACTTGCTTTTCTTAGATCAGGTGACTTCACCAAAAAACGTCGCCATTCTAAAGCGAGGGAAGACCAAGTGGAGGGCTGTCTAGACTAGTATCGGGTAGGTTTTGAAAGAAGTTGGGCTGGTCACGTGGGCGACTCTGTTGTCACTATTCTAAGATCGGTGGCTCTCCTCTAGATGAACCCTTTTCATTCTGCAGGCATGTTAGGTTGCTTGTTTTTTTAGGTTTTTTCTTGATCTGGTTGCCTTTCTATTATGCTATATTGCCTTGATCCTGGGCTGTAGAGCCCACCTTTGTTTTCTTAATGTTATTTGCTTTTTAAAAAATAAATATAGCTAAATATTTATAATTTTATAAAAATAATCGGATGCTAATCAAAGTTAAACTTAAATATCATATAAAACACACTAAAAAAAAAGTCAGACTTATGTTATATTTGAAAACAAAAATTGTGATAGTTTTTAAATACATATTTATTTATGGTATGAAATGAAATTTTTGAAAACTAAAAGAAAAAAAGATCCAAATAATTATCAATCAATAGAAATTAACTAATTCTTTTTAGATACGCCATTATTGGTGAGTTTCTATGATGTTAGTGAAATTCCTCGATATATCTTTTTAAAATTATGAGTCACTAGCTGACTGACATGCTCCTCCACTAACTTAACTGATGTGACAGAATTTATCGATTTTATATATTTGTTGGTATAGTTTTTTCACTTCTTCCCGTAAAACTCCAATCTTTTTCTCTCGTCGCTTTGTTTCTCTTCTTTCAAATTGACCTTTAAAATTAAATAAGTAATAAAATTAATACATTCCATTCATCGAGTTTTTATTGTTTTTTTGAAGATTTGGGTTGCCAGAAACAGGACTATTACGAGTATTTTTTTGGTTCGATCTGGGCATTTCTATGGGTTTATTTTGAGTGCTTTTGGTTTGTATTTCTCGTCACTTTATACATTATTTTTTAATTTGAATTTATAGATGGATTTCACTACTTATTTAAGTTTGAAGTTTAGTTTCATGAAATTGAGGTTTAATATTAAAATTATGACAAAGCAAACGGTTGGTCCATCAAATATGAATTTAGTGTTTATTTGTTCCATCAGAATTTAAAAGAGATACTTTAGTTATTAGGTTTGGAAAATGGTTATTCTAAATGTTCTAAAAGCTCAAATTGACCGTGACAAATACAGAAATGATGTGGCAAATTATATCGATTTATATTATTTTTGGGTAATTGGATTGGGTGCTACTGTCTTCTCTTTCATTTCTTCCTTATTCTCTTTATCGGACAAACTTTGATGTTGCCACCGCTCACCGTTGCTGATCACGACCACCATATGAATAAATTTTTTCAGATTTTGAAAAATTTTCTTTCAGATACGAGGTTCCTTTAAACTTTCAGATGGTTCTTTTGAACTCCAAATTTTAAAGAACATTTTGTAAATTTGAAGTTCTTTGGAATTTCTAGATTTGGTTCTTGTTATATTAAGGTAGCACACTAAAAGTTCTAGATATTATTGTTGTTTGGGTGAAAGTTAAATAGTTGAAAGGTCGTTTAAACTGTTAACAGAATTATTTGTCTCAATTCAGCAGCTCTCTATAAATAAAGAGCCCGTCACTTAATCACATATTAATGAGAAGAAATTATCTTTTTTGTGATCATCTTCCTAGTGTAAACTCTCCTCTCTTGATCTTGATATGGTATCAAAGCCCTTTGATAATCTATTGTCCTCATGGCTTCTTGGAGCCATGAATGAAGAAATTCTTTCACAAATGGTAGAATGTGATTCATCTCGTGAGATCTGGAAGACTCTTGAACAGACATACTTGACGACGATCGAATACAACAAAAATCATGTAGCTACAAAATTTAAAGGGTGGTATGAATATCAATGACTATATAGCCAAGATTAAGAATTTTGTTAATGCTTTGACTGCCATAGGACATAAAATTTTTATCAGAGAGAACATATTGTATATCTTCTTTCAATTTTGGGGCCGAATTATGGCTCTAGACTATTTATAATTTCTACCAAAACCCTTCAAAAAATATATGCTTTACTGCTAACTCACGAGAACAAACTAGAAAGAAATGTAGCGATTAATTTAGATGGTACAATGGCCACTGATCACCTTCGCAGACGAATGATAAGCAACCATTTTCAAATAATGGCTAGCCAAAGGGCAATACACATAACACTCAAGTGAATTGAGAGACCAATAATAATCGTGGAGGGTGAACTGGAGGAAGAAAGAACAGAGGATGCAATGGTGGAAGGTCTAGAGGCAAGGGAGAATATGTATTTTCTCTATATAAATTTTCTGCCTCTCCTCTCAATCGTTGTCATCATCAAGGAAGAATAATTATTTTTCTCCCAAAGATGCCTGTGGCAGATAGAGCATATAGTTGGGAAGTAAAATGTAGGATGTGTAGGTATTTACTAAAGTGGAGGATGCATAATAAAAATTTATTCAAATCATAGACATCTATCATTAAAAGATGTCATCGGAGTCTATTAGCAATTAACATTTATCACTGATTATTCACATACTCGTTTACTTTTAGGTTTATCCCTAATATATCATCTCAATATAATAAATATAATATATCACTGATATTTGACTTTGTTTTCGATAAGTGATTGTTTGCATGCTCATTTTCTTTTAGGTCCCTATTGATATACTTCATCAATAGAACAAAAAATATATATTAGTCGTAGACCTTCTTAAGGTAAATAGATTTGCAAACATGCCACAATATTAACCCAAATAAAAATATTTGAAAAATCGAAAAGCCCATCGACATATCTGAATTTTGCACGTATATCAACGATAGACGTTTATCACTGTTTTTTGTCTAGCAATCCATAATTGATAGATTTATATCACTCATAGATGTAAAAATTATCTATTAGTGATAAAGATAAAAAGAATTGTCTATCAATGATAAACATCCATCACTAATATATAAAAATGGTCTATCCATGGTAAATGTCTATCAATACTATCTCGGATAGACGTCCATATGTGATATACATGGGTAAATAAGAAATTACATAAATATGTCTAAAATAAGAAGACGAAAAATTTTTAAGAATTTGTCGTATTTGCAAATTATATTTCTATGTGACAGATTTGCAAATATGTCAATTAATTTTGCCACCCATAATTATTTCCTAAAAAAAAAATCCTTTAAGTATGTGATCAGTTTGGTTCGGTTTTGGTCGATTTTTTAAACCAAGAACCGAGAACCGAACTGAATTTTTGGTTCTTCTGCCTTACAAACTGAGAAAACTAGAGATTTAAAGAAAAATCTAACCGAACTTGTCGGTTCGAGCCGATTCGTCGGTTTGGGCCGATTTCTGCACACCCCTAATATACATCATATTATCCCACTTGCTCTAGAGAAGACGAGGCATATCTTCTAATTCTAGACATTTCTAGGTGACCATCAAATAGTTTAACCCTAATAGTCTTCATAAATTGATCGATACAATTGTCACTTAAATCCATTTTGGTCATGACCATTCTCTTTATATGCTTCCCTATATATTGGTGGTATCTAATTCTATGAAGATCATTACATCTTATCATAATAGTGTTATGAACTTAACATTTTTTTTTTTTTGAAAAGCTGTAAACACTAATCAAGGACTCGTTTGGTAACCATTTTATTTTTTGTTTTTAAAAAACATAGTTGTTTGGTAACTAATTCAGCTTTTTGTTTCTTTTTTCAAAAACGTTTTTGAAATTATAAAGAAATTCCAAAAAAAAAATAGTAGTTTTCAAAAACAGTTTTATGTTTTTCAAAACTCATTTTTTCTTTTAAAACTTACTTTTTTTTTCTTTTTTACATATCTCACCAATAAATTTTATCTCAAAAAATTTATATTCACCCCAAATTTCTCTCTCTAAAAACTTTTTTCTCTCTAAAATTTTATATAACTTTTCTTTATTTTTCTCTCTCTAAAATTCTCATCGTAGTATAAATTTCATTTATCTTTCTCTTTTAACATATTATAATTTTTTCCTTTTTACAAATTAATTTATTTTTAAAATTACTCTTTCACTTTTTTCTCTCACACATTTATTTGTATTATCTAATAAATATATCTCTCTAACATTTTTCAATCAAAAAAATTTCCTCTCTAAGTTTTCTCTCATTATAAATATTCTTTATCTTTCTAATTTATCTTTTTTTATATCATATTTTTTTGTTCTGAACTTTATTGTTCCTCTACAATTTTCTCTTTTTCTTTAATTGTTTCATCTAAATTTTCTCTCTCATTTAACTTTTTTTTTTCTCTGTTTCTAACTATTTTTTAAAATAATTCTAACTAAAATTCTTCTTCTTAGTTTTTCCTTTCTAAATTCTTTTTTCTCTCCAAATTTTCTCTAACTAACTTTTCTCTATAATAATTTTATCTTTATGACTTTAAACGTTTATTATCTATGTCTCCATATATTTTTCTCTATCAAACATGTCTTTCTAACTTTTTAAAAATAGAAAACCAAAAACAATTATCAAACAAGTTTAGTTTTCTATTTTTAAGAAACAGAAAACAAAAAACAGTTATCAAACATATATGACTTTTGTTTTTAAAAAATAGAAAACCAAAAAAAATTGTCAAACATATATGACTTTTGTTTTTAAAAAACAGAAAAACCAAAAAGCAAAAACATAAATGGTTATCAAACAGGGCCTAAATTTCTTGATTTATATATGTTTTTAAACTTTTGTGTTGGTAAGACTTTTAAAATGAATGTTTTAAGTGAAACACTTATTATATAAGTATTTTTTTTTGAAGAAAATTAGTTAAATGCTTCGTTTTAAAACATATTAAGTACTTTTATCTATTTTTATTATTTTTCAAATGATTTTTTATTAGCAAAAAATTTAAAAATATATTTTCAATTAGTTAAAAATACTATTTAAAATTTTAACTAAAGACCAATTATTTTTTTAAAACACTGTTTTTTTTATCAACAAGTAGTTTAAAAGTCATACCAAACTTACCAAATTTTGTTAGGAAACTTTTTTCATGCTTAATTTCTTTAGTATATCACAATTTTTTTTAATTTATAATTTTTTAATTATTTAAATTCATTTATACTTGTAAATTGTGATTAGGGAAGAGCAAAGAAGAATGCTCCATCTATATTCGTTTTAGATTAAAAAATTACACAAATTTTTTTCACTTGCAGCAAAACCTGTCTTTTACCCTTCCAACAAATACATGGAATTGGATGTACATTTTATTGGGTGCAAAGTTATTAGTAAAGAACGTTAAGTTCGGCATGGGGTGCCCCTTAGGTAAAGAGCTCGCTGATGGACTGACCAAAGCTTTCTTTGCCCCTAAGCTTAATGAATTTGTAAACTCCCAGGTATCGTCCATACCCTTTCAATTGGGGAGTATGTTACTGTACAATTCATTAAAATATTGTTGTTTTGTCATTTTGATTTATTACTTACACACTAGGACACTATTCGAGTTTATTACTTTACAGTAGGACCCTATTTTCATTTATGTTGCATTTATTGGTCATTTTTAAAATTAAAAAAGAAGATTCAAACCATTAATATTTTTAGTTAAAGATATATGTCTTAACTAGTCAATTAGTTTTTAGCTTTTATTTAGTGTAATTTACTTATTATCTTCCATAGATATATCATGTCCTTTGTAGTGGCTTAGTGCTATGAGAATCGTACTCCACCTTGTAACGACCCGACTTCTAGATTTAGACCTCCTAGGATCTCTACTAGCATACATGCTCTTAAATAAAAATTTAAAAGGAGAATTTTTCAAACTTAAAATCAAATTTCCATAAAAACATAAATAACTAAGTTCAAATAGTACAATGAAAATAGTTGGGATCCAGAATTTAAAAACAAATAAAATCATAGCTTAAATGGATGACATTAAATTCAAAACATTTAAAATAATGCAACCTAAAGTAGACACATGCGGAAGACCAAAACGTGCAACCACAGCCCTATTGCAAACTCTCCCCGTCATCCACCCAAGTAGTCATTGCTCTTACCTAAAAAAAAAAAGGAAAGGAATAGGTTGAGTATATAAAATATACCCAGTAAGTAACTCCAACCCCTGGGGTTGGACATGCAAACACAAACAGTCATGCAACTCATGTGGGATCTACTCCCTAACTCTCACAGGAGTATACCATCTCGAGGCACCTCAAGCACATAGCAGCACAAAGCACAGAATGTATCTCAAAGAGGTTTTTCGTTCAGCACACAACAAAGATAGATTATCTCACAGAGACACCTCAAACACACAACACCACAAAACGGAGAATACATTCAAGGAGGCCTTCAAACACAACACTAAGCAGGGATGATATAACTTCTAACTCATGAACATGTAACACATAATCCATAACTATGCATAGGTCCCAAATACATATCAGATAATCTGAAGCCACAGGGCATCCAACATACAATATTCCACTAATGCCCCTATCATCCA
>JAOANK020409338.1:0-13575 GCA_026257165.2 Telfairia occidentalis | reverse complement strand
CTAAAGGGGAGTTAATGGGTTACGTGGGAGGAGGATCTCCTCCCACTTTCTCTCTTCTTCTTCTCTCAATAAATACCGTTGTGTTGTGAACACAAAGGTTTCTGGAATTTTACATATTTTTTCTTCCCTCACAAATTGATCCCACAATCAAATCCTTGTTTTGATCTAGAGAATAGTAAGTTTACTACGTGGTAGTGTTCGGATTTGAGATTACGGTAGAATAAGAAAGAACTACGTGAATTGAAGAAAGGTTTTTCAAAGGTAAAATTTCTTTCTCTGTATTTTTACGTTTTAAATGCATGTTACTTCCCAAATTCATCTTGAATGCATTAAGCGTTCAATCGCTTCTGCTGGGAATTCGATTCCTACAGGTTTTAGGGTGATGGTATGGAGAACGAAACAATTAAACAAACTAATTCACATGTGGATACAATAGATTACTAAATTTTCTAAGTCTAAGGTTAATTAACCTGAATTTTTCCCTCTCGAGGTCTACCGACTCTCACAATTAATTTTCTATTTAATGTCTTACAATAAGATTTAAAAGCAGTATAAGAATAACCTATCATGGACCACACAAGTTCTCCTATCACTCTCATGCATAGAAAAATGTATGTCTAAAATCCTTGGTCTAAATTTACTACCTTCTCTTTCAATCAAGATAATAAAAACAACATATGAACACTCAATGGCCAGTTGAATACATATATTAACGTGCTAAAATTTAGAAGAAAACAGTAAAAAGTTTGCATTCCATAAGAAAAACTAATAATTCAAAAGTTCATAACAACCAACACCCTAAAACTTAGAGATTTAGCTACTGATATGCATCATTAAGAGTCCAGAAAATCTACTAAAAACAAAATATATCAAATGTTTAAGAGAAGAGAGGGAACTCTCGAAAGAATTCATGCCTTTCAGCTGTAGGCACGCTTCTTGAGGTGTAAAACTCGATCCTAAGCCCTCTAAAAATCCCCAAACTGCTTCAGAACATTAGCCTTCGGAGTTCTCTATTGAATTTCGTCAAAAATTGGACAAAAAATGGCCTCCTCTTGACCTAGCGGGGAAAAGATCATTATATAGATTCTATTGATAGTGTTGAGATGTTATGCCTCAATATTACAAGAATGCCATTGCTTATTTTATGAAGAAAATTTCGAAGTAGCGTTGAGACGCTATGTTGTAGGGTCTCAATGCTACCCTGCACTAGAAAATTTTGCACTTTGTTTTTGACATATTTCCTTTGTTCCATAGCCGAATTTGGTCTTCTGAGGCTCATTTTTTTAGCCCGAACAACACTGAATCCATATTTTAGCCTCTCAATGCTCGGTTGCTACAAAATACACAAATAAATGTATCAAGCTGACAAAATTACTAAGACTTAAGTCCTAAAATAGTAGTTTTTGAGTGCTATCAGAGGTGATAAATACTATTGATGGCTCCGGACTTGAAATCAACTGGAACTCTTCGTACTATTGTTTCAAATCTACTATATTCATCGAGGTTGGCGTAAAACTCATGCACAATTTGAACAATTGTTGGTCCAGGTTTCCTGAAAAAGTATTCCCATGAATGATTAGTGATTGCAGTAAACCTAAATCAAGGAAGTTCGTTATATGGCTCCCTCGTTTCACTAATAGGTCTCTTGTCTTGATCTCTTCGACTAGCAACATCATTAACCAACATTGGTTGAATAGGCAAATGGTCTGCATGAGTGTTCCAACATTGGATGAATAGGAATTAATTTGCAAGCGGCCACGAATAGGCAAATGGTGATCCAACATTGGTTCCTACATTGACTTTTTTCCTTTTCTTCTTGTCTTATTTGGACTGAGGGAAGTTGGGACAAACTCTTTTAGTGTCTTCGAAGTGTAATCGGCGGTCATCTTCCTCTTTGTTTTAGTCTTCTTTCTCCTCATCGATGAGCTAGGTGATGGGCCAGGTACTACTGGTTCGTCTTATTGTCCTCCTTCAGAAATGATCTCTTCTTGTTCAACAGTAGGTTCCTCTTCTTAGACCTCCACAAGTTGGTTTGCTTCCTCAATGGCAGGTGGGCTGTCTTCAAGCTCTTCCTCGGGTTGTGCTTCTATTTCAACGACAGGGGTTGAAGGCTCTTCTTCGTCATGTGTGGTTGCTTGAAGGGAGGAAACAACTTCTTCCACGATGGGTTGAACTTCTACAATTTCAGGAGGTGGTGTGGGTGTCTTGTCTTTCTTTTTCTTTCCTTTTTCTGGTGGTGGTGGCAGAGGAGTGTGCTCTTTGACTTGCTTTGGTTTCGATTGAACAAATTCAGCAGCTTGGCTTGATTTCTTCCCTCTTGTCTTTGTTGCAATAGTTGCGCAAAGAAAATTTTTGCTCAAAAGAAAGAAAAGGTTGATTAGTGAGGAAGATGACAAAAAAGATTACGTTTGCAAATATAAATAGGCTTGAAACCTTCGGGGCAAATCAGTCATTTAGGGAAGATAAATTTGAAATGCATAATTAATTCCTATGTAAAATCAAATTTCTTGGAATAAAAATATTTCAATGGATCTTTGCTTATGTGATCGCCCTGGCAAATCTTCTCAATGCTGCAAAAAGAACGTTTTATTATTACTTTTCTTAATTACAATAATTCAAATGTATTATTTTCACAAATAAAATCTTTGCTCTCTCTCAACCATATTATAAATGTTGCCTTAAATCTCGTGAATTTTCCATAATTACTTGTAGGAAAAATCAAATCACTATTAGAGATAAAGATGAAAAATTAAAATTGAGCTTGATTTTTGTGTTTGAGTTGAACTTATTTAAAATCATGCAAATAAAATCTAATCTTATCTTCTTCAAATCAGAACCTAAAATTTAAATGTGAAATGACAAAAAAAAAATCTAGGCTAAATAAATAAATATTAAACTAACCAATTTAAATTTCAGAGCGAAAATTTGAATTTAAATGTGAATAATCCTAAAAATAGTCCTAAAATTGAGAAAAGAAAACAAAATTTAAAAAGGGATAAAAAATTAGTTATTGTTTTTAAAAAAGGGAGCAAAAATTAGTTATAGTCCTAAAATAGTAAGAACAATGATGAAGCTCCTCCAATTTATTTAATTGTAGAAATCTCATTGCTCTAGTAGCTGTAGTGTCAAAATTCATATTTTACAAAGCCCAGAAAGCTTTGTGCTCCAACCCCAGAGGTAAATGACATGTCTTACCGTAGACTAACCTATAAGAAGACATGCCTAGAGGTGTCTTGAATTCAGTTCTATAAGCCCAAGCATTTTGGAATCGAAAAGATCAATCCTTCCTACTCAGGATAACAACCTTCCTAAGATTCCCTTAATCTCCCTATTTTAAACCTCAACTTGATCATTGGCTTGTGGGTGATAAGGGGTAGATACTCTGTGTTTTACATCATACTTTGCAAATACATTACTTAGGATGCTATTGATAAAATGAGATCATTCGTCACTTATTGTAGTACGTGGAGTTTCAAAATGAGTGAAAATATTTTTTTGAAGGAACTTTGAAACTATTTTAGCCTCATTTTGAGCACAAGTAATTACCTCCACTCATTTTGATGCATAATCAACAACTATCAAAATGTAAGAGTTAGTCTTCGATAGGGGAAATTGTCCCATGAAGTCAATCCACCATATGTCAAATAGCTCTATCTCCAAAATGAAAGTCGGTGGTATCTCGTCCTTGACTCCTAAATTCCCTTTCTTCTGATAATTGTCACATGTCTTGCTAAATAAACGAGTGTCCTTGAACAACGATGATAAAAAATATCCTGATTGTAATGCTTTTGCTGCAGTTCTCTACCCTCTAAAGTGTCCTTCATAGAGTGTTGTATGACAATACTCCACTATATCTGGAACTTCTAATTGGAAAACACATCTTCTCATTATTCCATCAGCACATTGTCAGTAGACATATGGATCATCCCAGAAATAGAAGTGCACATCATGAAGAAATCTCTTTAGTTGTTGCTTAGTCAATTATGGATGTAATAAAACCAGCAGCTAGATAGTTAGCAATATATGCAAACTAAGGTATTTCGACATTTTTAATCTTCGCTACTGTAAACAATTACTCATATGGAAAACAGTTACGGATATCTAGTTGCTGCAGCATTTCTTTTGTTTACTCAACTCTTGAAAGATGATTTGCAACATAGTTCTCCAAACCTTTCTTGTCTTTAATCTCTAAATAAAACTCTTGCAGTAGAAGTACCCGTCTAATAAGTCTTAGCTTTGTATCCTTCTGCACCAGTAAATAGCGAATGGCTACATGATTTGTAAAAACAATAACTTTAGAACCAACCAAATATGGTCTAAATTTTTCAAAAGCAAAAACTACTGCTAAAACCTCTTTTTTCTGTAGTTGTGTAATTCAAGTGTGCTTCATTTAAGGTTTTGCTAGCGAAATACATTGGATAAATCATCTTGTCATGTTTTTGTCTCAACATTGCTCCAACAGTATAATCGCTCGCATCACACTTTAATTCGAAGGGCAAACTCCAATTAGGTAATGAAATGATTGGTGCAGTGATCAATACATTCTTCAACACTTGAAAAGCTTTCAAACAATTTGAATTAAACTCAAAAGATGTATTAGCTTCTAATAACATGCAAAGGGGTTTAAAGATTTTAGAAAAATCTTTTATGAACCTTCGACAAAAACCTGCATGGCTAAGGAAACTTTTAATTCCCTTAACTGAAGTTGGTGGTTCCATCTTCTCAATGATTTCAATCTTGATTTTATCCAATTCTATTCCTTTTTCAAAATTTTATGGCCTAACACAATGTCTTCCTTCACCATAAAGTAGCATTTTTCCCAATTTAAAACTAAATTTTTTATTCACATCTTTAAAACTTTATCCAAATTATCTAAACAGGTGGTAAATGAACTCCCAAAGATGGAAAAATTGTCCATAAGTACTTCCATAATTGATTCAACCATATCAGAGAAAATAGCCACCATACACCTCTGGAAAGTTAGGTAATTGCAAAGATCAAAGGGTATTCTTCTAAATGCAAACGTACCATAAGGGCAAGTAAAGGTAGTTTTCTTTTGATCATCAAGGCTATGCTAATTTGGTTATAACCAGAATAACCATCCAAAAAGCAATAATATGTTTGATGTACAACCCTATCCAACATCTGATCAATAAAAGTTAAAGGGAAATGATCTTTGCGAGTAGCTGTGTTTAACTTCCTATAATCCATACATACCTTCTAACCTGTCACTGTCCTAGTAGGAATAAGTTCATTAGCTCCGTTCGTTATCACAATCATTCCTCCTTTCTTGGGCACACACTGCACAAGAATGACCTAATTACTGTCTGCAATAGGGTATATAATTCTAGCGTTTAACCACTTGATGACTTCTTTCTTCACAACCTCTTGCATAGTTGGATTCAACCTTCTGTGCTACTTTACCAACTGAAAAATTCTCATCTTCCAAATTGATCTTATGCATACAAAAATATGGACTGATATCTTGAATGTCTACTAAAGTCCAACCAATGGCTTTCCTGTACTACTTTAGCAACTGAATTAATCAATCTTCATCTTCTGATAGTAAATTTGTTGTAATAATAATTGGCAATGTTTTTTTCTCACCTAGATATACATACTTCAAATGCGATGGGAAGGGCTTTAACTCAAGCTATGGTGGTTCCTCAACAGATGGCTTCATAGGTGGAGATTTCCTATCATTTAAATCCAAAGTTTCAAATGTTTCTTATAATACGAAATCTCACATACCTTTGTATTGGCTGTTTGAAAACAATTGATCTCACATTTTGCATCCATAGGCATAGCATCCTTAAACTTTCGAATGTGTTGCTCCTGCAATTCTGTCTTGAATGCATCTTCTATAAATTCCTCCAGCAATTGCATTGTTGAACATTCCTCAACTTCAGCTGGATATCACATAGCATCAAACACACTGAACTTTACCTCTTAGTTATGTACTCTCATGAACAACTCTCCTTTTTTAACATTGATTAGTGTCCTACCTGTTGCTAGAAACGATCTTCCTAAGATTATGGTCACTTTCTTGTCAGCTTCATAGTCCAGAATGGTGAAATTGGCTAGGAATATGAACGTGTCTACTTGTACCAAAATATCTTTAATCTTACCTTCAGTATATATGATTGACCTAAGTGTTACAGTGGTAGGTCTCGCTTCTTCCACTCCTAATTTCTTGCATATGGATAATGACACGAGGTTGATACTAGCTCTAAGATCACATAATACTAATCCCAATTCTTTTTCTCCAATTGAAACAGGAATGGTGAACGATACAGGTTCTTTAACCTTCGGAGGTAGTCTATTTTTCAGGATAGCACTACACTCTTCCTCAAAGCAACAACTTCATACTCTCCAAACCTCTTTTTATTGGTTAGAATGTCCTTAAGGAATTTCACATAGTTTGGCATCTGCTTCAAGCTTCTACCAATGGGATGTTGTGTTTAGTTGTTTCAAAACCTCTAAAAATTTCCTAAATTGGACCTCTTGAGGTCTTTGCTTGAGTCTTTGCGGATATGGCAATGGTGAAGTTTTGAAAGGAATAACAAGGGTAGATTTCTGAGGTTCTACAAATTTTGTTTTAGGAACTTCCTCTAATTTCTCTCTTTCTCCTACGGTTTCTTACCTCACTGCTCACGCTTTCTTGCTGATCCCCAGAATATTGATTTACACTCTTTTGCTAGCTCAAAGAACTATATCCAACTAAGAGCTTTCCACTTCTGAGTTCACTGCTTGTACTTGCTCTTTCTCTTCCCTCCTAGGATTTTCAGTGTCAGAAGGAAGTTGTCCTTGAGATCGAGTCTTCAACTCACTTTCCAATTTTTCAGTCTGAATTTCCAAATTTCTTAACGAAGCTTGTTGGCTCTGAATAATTACATTGTTCTTAGCCATATATATCTTCATAAGGTTCTCTAAAGTGTTTCCAGAGTTTTGCTGGGGCAACTGCTTATTCTACTACCTGAATCCAGGTAGATAATTTTCCTTCTATTGTACTAGAAGGTCGTGGTGGTTTTCTCCTTAACTCCAAGAAAAATTGGGATGATTCCTCAATCTAGGATTTTAAGTGTTAGAATGAGGATTATTTTTGTTTATGTAACAGACTGATGTTGGATTGTTGGGGCAAAACTCATATGTATGCCCTTCTCCATAGAAAACATATGACTCCATCGTCATTTGGTTTACCACAACGTTCTGTGGTGTAGCATTTTCAGGGTAGAGTTTTAATCATGTTTGTCAAAGAAGCTATGTCTTCTCTCATGAATGTTAACACATCTACTTATGTTCCTCCTTGTGTCTTCTTTCAAGATTTATCCTTACATCATACCATTGACAACTATTTGTAGAGTTCCTTTCCAAAGTTTCATATGCTTCATTGTAAGTTCTTGATAATAAGGCACCATTTGCTTAAGCATCTACCATTCTCTGTGTAGCTGAATTTAACCCATTGTAAAATGTCTCAAGTTGAACACAGTAGGGCAAACCATGATGATGACACTGTCTAAGGAGTTCTTTATATCCAAGCATCATTAAAAGGTTCATCCATGTACTGCTTGAAGGATACAATCTTAACTCTAAGCTTGACATTCCTAGTAGGTGGAAAATACTTAGTTAGAAATCTCTCTGCTAATCATTCCAAGTGGTGATGGATCCTAAAACAAAGGTAGTTGACCATGCTTTTGCTCCATCTCTCAAGGAATAAAGAAACAAAGATAATCTCAAAGCATTCATAAAAACTCCTTGGATAATGAATGAATCGCTCACTCCCAGAAAATTCTTCAATTGTAAATGTGGATTCCATGCAGGTAAGCAATAAAAATGACCTATTGTCTGCAACTTCTAAAACATGACAGGCTTCATCTTCATATTCGATGCCTGAATATTTGGCATGACTATCCCCAGATTTAATTCATTTAACATGGGGACTGAATAGTCTCTAATGGTTTTATCCCTATCATTGGCTAAAAGAACAGGGTTTTCAACCTGATCCATTAGTCTAATTTGTTGTTGCATCGCTACTCTACGTAACTAATCTCCTCCACTGTTTGGTTGTTGATTCACTTGCTCTACTAGTCCTCCATGAGGCATAGGTTGTTGCCGCTGATCCATCAGATTCAATCTATTCTTTAGTTCTCTTCTCTTTCTCTAGAAAGTTCTTTTGATTTCTGAATCAAACACAACCTCCAAAGCAAAATTATTGTTCATACTCAATTGCTGCAACAACAAAGAAATTGAATCAGTGTAAATAAAGCTCCAATTCACCAAAAGAATCAAATTCAAATAAGTCAAAATTCAAACTAATCCCCAACAAGGGCACCACAAACTTGTTGCTTCTGATGGTGAGGCTTAAAATTGCAATAATAACCACACTAATGATGTGCAAGTATATATAGTTAGCAGCAAGTGATAAGTATTTATATCGTCTCCACAGGGATTAGTGATAGATTTTGAACTATTCTAACTCAATCTTGAATTCGAAGAATAATAAAGAGAAATGGTTGATGAATCTTGTAACTAATGTTGGCTAAAGTAATTGAGAAAGTAAATAAAATGCTTTCGAATTGTACCAGTACGAATAAATAGATTCAGATTAAGATATAATGTTATTTTCCTTGAAACAAAATGTTGAAGCAAAAGAATTGCATAATTGAATTATATAACAATAGTCTCTAAAATCATCCCAGATTTTCCAAGTATCTTAAGTTAACTCCCATTAATCTATATGAATTAAATCTATTAGTTTTGTGCATTAGGTGAGTGATTATCCCTAACCTCCTCACTTAGCCAGCTATTGACCTAATCTAGAGGTTAATGTGTTTTAAAAGCAACCTACTCCTCCTATTTTCTCCAGAAACATAGAGAAGATATTTATGTGCGTTGGCTAGATAGACATAAATATTAAGCAATAAAGAACACCTTTAAAACAATTCTATTCCACAAGGTTTACTTCAGTTCCAAATCAACTCAATAATATTGCCCTTAGTCTTCACCTAAAGGTAATTAGTTCATGCTACAATGCCGAAAAGACATTTAAACAACAAAGAATAATGAGTTCATAAAGACAAGTTATTCAAATGGAGGAATAATGCAAAATTTTGTGCTCCAATAAAGATTCTAAATGAATCTTCTTCTTCGTTGTAGCTTTCACTAATAGTATGTTGTTCTGCAATGTCTCCTTCGTATTCTATTCCTTGGCTTCAATCTTCGTTTAGAAAATATGGTAAAAAAAAAAAGTCTCTAACTCTCGATAAAACTTTCAAACCCTGAACAATGGAGAATACAAAGCGAATGTTCGATCCTTCGTTTGGTGGCTTCCTTTTCTATTTATAAGTCTTCTTTTGTGATTAGGAGACTCATTAGGTCAAATAACCCACGTGTCGCTCATCCCACTGTTGCTTAGTTTTGTTAATACAAATTTATTTATGTATTTCAGTTATTCTCATGCGAATTTTATGTGTCTATTTTGCTAAAAAATTGCTCGATCAATCTTTTTGCTAAAATAATGCCCCATTTATCTACTGACAAAATATCCAGAATTAGTAGTCGTTAAGCATTATTTTCTCCAAATTTATTCAGCTGCTATCATAAATAGAATAATTCAACAATTTGAAGGTTCTCAAGAGTTCTAGTGAACGAGTTGTCGAAGCCCTTCAAATAAAATACTAATTCTTTTAAACTAATTTGTAGAAGTAGTGGAATCGAGTCGAATCCCAAGAGAACTATGAGGATTAATTTCTCAATGCTAATCAATAAAAGTAAAGGAGGGGTGTTGTGAGTTTGTGAATTAAACTAAATTAAACAAAGTAATAAAAGCCAAAAGAAATGAGAGTATATCTTACCGAATATCCAATCCAAAGGTGAATTTTCCATCTAATTGTAATTTGATCATAGGCTTAAAATGATAAATTTTCTATTCAAGAACTTAGTCTACTAGACACGATAGCTCGATAAGTATAACTTCTCCTAATTTCATTGACTTGAACCCAACATCCAAGTCAATTCTTATCAATAAATTAATTGGGCACAATAGCATTCCATATCAATTGAAAAATAGCATTAAGAATATTGAGATGACTAAACCAAAACTACTTAATCGAGATAGCTACAATTTAATTAATTTTGTTTCTTTATTTCCCTAGAGTCTATTATGAAAGCTATGTAAAAGAGAAAGCCACATTTACAAACATAAGCCAACTCTTTACTATTTTATTTATTTCAATCATTCGTAATAACTAAAATCACAAATAATTCTTGGATAGCAATAGAAAGATTGAAATTAAATTAAGGCGTCAATCTAATTAATAACAATCATTCATGAAAATTAAGAACAAGAAATAAAGAATTTTTGAAGTAGAAGAAAATTCTAAAAAGAATTTAAAGCCTCACAAAGATTACAATTGGAATTGGAATCAGCCCACCCTTCAATTAGAAATGAAAAATTAGTCACCCATGGTGTTGGTCGACCGTACATGCCAATACCTCCTTTTTATTGGCCACCACCATACTAAAAATATCATTTAATACAAGAGATTGTTTTTTTCTCAAAATAACTAAAGAAGAAAATGGATTTTTGACCAAAGGGGAAGCTCCACCAAAAAGGAGTAAGTTCCAACAATTCATTTTGACTCCCCAAAATAATTTCTAAAATATATTATTTTTCTTCCTATAAAAAGAAAATCTACACTTCCAAATTGAAGGGCGTCTTATCGAACAAAGTCTTCTGCCAAACTTCCTTTCATGGGTGCTAAAAATGAGCTTTTAAGGTTAATTCTGTCAAATCTCTGGTACATCATCACCTACATCAAATTTATCATAATTACATTAATTTAGCATGAAACTGTTTAAAATATAAGGGAATTCAACATACTAAATTACTAAATTTACATCTTATCATCTAGATGCAAAAAAAAAAAAAAAAAATCAAGTAATTAATCTATGAATCAAAGATAATTACTCAAATAAGTAGATGAAATCTAGCCTAAAAGAGTCTTAATAACTCTCTTTTGGAGAATTATCATAAGCATCCATAAAGGAGTCCAGGAATAGAACTCCCTAGAGAGTAAAATGGACAATTAGGAGAAAGCCACGAAGAATTTGGAAGTAAAAGTTGGCCAGATCGTCACTACCCTTAGCATCATGCAAAAAGGTAAGTTCCTGTTGAGGAATGGAAGGACTCTGAGTGAGCTTGAAAAGAAAGAGCCTAAAAAGAAGAATGATGAAAAGAATGTTGAGAAGGAGAAAGAAGAGGTTTGAGCTAAAGAGAAGAATAAGAGAGCACCTATACCAGACTTAAGGAAGTATTCTAACCTTAACCCTGTAGATTTGAGTAGACTTCATTACCGTCAGTGTTTCATGAAAAAAAAATTCAGATGCTCAGTTTACTAAATTCTTAGACATATTTAAAGAGTTGTACATTAACATTCCTTTTTGCAGGTGCACTGGGACAAACGTCGAACTACGTGAAGTTCATGAAGGAAGTATGTCTAAGAAGAAGAAATTTGAGTAGTTTGAAAGAGTTAATCTAACAAAGAAGTACACTACCATACTGTAAATAAAGTTGTTGTAGATATTGAAAGATCTAGGGAGTTTCACCATCCCTTGTACTATCAATAGTTTAAAGATTAATTGTACTTTATGTGATCTTGGTACCTCACATAACCTTAAGGGTGAATGATGATGAGGTAAACTTTGACATTTATTAAGACCTTAAACACCCTACTAAGGTTAGTACCTGCTTTAAGTTAGATGTATTAAATAATGGTTCTAAAATCGAGAACTCTGAGATTTCCACTGTGGTTGATAATGGGAAATGCATATTGAATCCCACTTGTGGGGTGCATCGCATGAGATTCTACATGTTTCCCTTTCTGTTGAGTCGGTTGAGATTGTGCATCCTACTTCTATTACAGTTGGCCATGCTAAAAATATTTCTTTGCCTATTGTGAATCATGAGAAATCTATGATTGTTGAAACTTCTGGATTAAAATTAAAACCTTTGCCAACACATTTTCAATATGCCTATTTTGATTCTTCCACTCATCTTGTTGTCATACTTGCTAGTGTGAATAGGGTAGAAGAGAATACTTTTTCTGAATGTGTTGTGCGGGATCAAGAATGAATGCGGAAAGAAGGTGAGATAGATAAAGGACATGGTGGTGAAAGAGTGATTGATTTGATGTCCCGTTTAGCTCGAGACGTTAAATCAAGTGCTTCTTGGGAGGCAACGGATAACTCTCCACAAGAGAGTTAGTTTGGTCCTAAAACACGAAAAATGCATGTGTATCAAGCTGTCTTATCAATGAAAAGCGTGATTTTAAGCTTTAAATATTCTATTACTGTCAAATGATCATCCTGAATAATTCTTCATTGAATTTTATAATTATGATTGATTTTAAGGATTGAATACATGGCAGCTAAAAGGAGACGAGCGATCTTGATGAACGTGTAAAAGGCGATATCATGTGGTAGCATTCACCCAGGCACCATGCCCCAACAAGATAGTACACAAAATATTCCCCAGAGCTTTCAAATGTATGGACTACTTTATCTGTAGCACGCGTGTGATGATTAAATGACACGTGATTTCACATCCCTTTAAGCGTGATGCTACATATGGGGTCATAGGTCATTTCACACTCATTATTTAAGGCAAGAGGCACACAAAGGTAAGGAGCTAGAATTGAAGGATACCCAAAATGGAAGAAGAAGATTCTTTTGACAAAAGGAAGCTCAATAACTCAACGAGGAACCAGCTGGGAAGTTGTTCAAAAAGCCTTGCTACCCTTCAATCTTCAACTAGCTTCAGTGTTGCATATTGCTTTGTTATTATTTCTTATTTTAGTTGTGGAACATTAATGTTAACTATCAGTTTTGCATTGTTTGTTAGCTAAACTTCTGCTGTGTAGTTAATGAATGATTTCATGTATTGTTGACTGTGTTGTGGCAATTTTCTAGTTAATGAAAGGCAATATTTGTTTCTTCAAACTGTCGTTAGTGCTGAATCGTTTTCTTACTAATTGACCATGAGAAGAAAGTGTTAGCTATACTCTGTATGGACAGATATAAAGTTTGTGGATTTAGTTTGAAAAATACAGCAATAAGAAGGGTATTCTGTTAGCTTTATGAGCTTCAATCACACTATATGTTTTGATGATAACAAATAGCTAAAATTTACTGATGATTAGTGTTTTTAAGTGTTTACAATGTAGAGCTTGAAAAAACAATTCCAACGCATTTTGAATCTCTCAAATCAGACGTCGGATGAATAAGTTATGATCGAAAGAAAATTGAGCTAAAGTTAAAAACCTTGACACGCGCGAGACACAAATAATTATCGTCGTTCTAGCACGAGTTCGAGTCCTACCAAACACTTTTATGCTTCCATTTTCTTTCCATTTTTTTGAAAAAACTAGCCATTATGTCTTCCTTTTCCATCCTTTTAATCACAACCATTCATCTTCTTAACCTATATCTAATGGCCAAATTAATTTCAATTTTGATATTCTTTTAATCCAAAACTATCCTATAAATTTCAGCAATCTTTCTTCTCCAAATCACAAC
>JAOANK020409228.1:0-13575 GCA_026257165.2 Telfairia occidentalis | reverse complement strand
CCTGAATCTTCTTTGCCTTGCTTCTTGTAATAGCTCCTTCAGGTACATGCAATGGATCCTTGGTGTGATTCACATCAATAATCTTTCATTGTTAGAGTAAATAAATCAATTTTAAATATGTAAGGATGTGTTTGTTTATAGAGATACATTTTAATAGACACCTCTGATCCGAACAATTGTGTTTCATTAGAGGTGATTTTGTGTGAAAAGACGTGTCTGTCTGTATAGACACATCTCAACGGACATCGACCTGAACAGTCATATTTTTAGAAATTTGAAGGGTAAAATGAGTATATATTAAATTGGAAGGTAAAGATTCTTCTTCATAACTCCATTTATTTAGCTATTTTTTTAGTTTGCTTATTTTTATCATTTTTTTTCTTATTTAACTTGATAGATTGTATAGTGTCATGTTGGAGAATGACATATCATATTGAGTATCTTGATTCATGGGAGTTATAAAGTAATGTTGTCTAAAATAATGTTATTGAAACCTACAAGACGTATGATTTTAAATATTTGTTCACACTGACATCTATTTATTAATTACGTAAATTAACGAAGGGAATATGCTAATGTCAAATTTTTATTAAATGACTTATAAAAATTAATGACATATATTAAAATAATTTTTTAAAACTATAATCCAATGATTTAAACAAAATATTGGAATATTTAGAGATTTTTTTTAGTTCAAACAATATATAAATATGTGAATTCGAATTTTTTGATTTTCTGTTGAGATTATAACATCTTAATTAGTTGAGGTATATCAAATTGGCTATAAAATTTTAGTAGAGTCAACTTAGGTGCTAAATGCAATAAAAATAGATTAATAGAAATACACAACATTAGAAAGTCAATATTTTTGCAAGTATAATAAATATGACAAGTAATTAAAATAGTATTTAAATTTATTGTTTTTTAACAAAGTTAATTATTTCTATAATTAAAAAAAAATGGGATAACATTAATATTATATAAATTTTTGAATGGAGATTTTTTAGTATAAAATTGGAGAGATTAAGGTGTGATATTTAAATCTGAAAATATCCAGTGTGAGCCCAGAGGCAGACCAATTATCTTAATCTTTTACATTCATCTTCTGGCATTGTGTGTCCCAAAAACCAGTGTTCCCATGGAATCGAAAATGGATGGTTCAGATTCAGAAGCCCTAAATCAGAATTCAGAGGCAACTGAGCACCAAAATTTGGTAGTAATTAGAGAGGACTATTTTGGTCAGAAATCCTCTGTTTTTCCCCCAAATAACCACCAAAATTTGCCACTTCCTCCGCCGCCTGATGTTCAATCTGAATCACCGTCTCCGTCTCCATCGGAACCCACTTCTCGGCCGCCGGTTTCAGAATTGCGATCGAGAGCGGTGGGTGAAGCAATGAGGTGCTGTGAGATTGTTAAAGCGAAGGTCATTTCTGGAATTTCTCGATTTGGATCCTCCGCCGCCAGCCTCTGCTCCCTTCTTCCAGTTACTGCAATGGCTGCTCTGTTACTGCTATTGCTCTATTGCTTCAAGATGAAGATGAAGATGCGGCTGCCATGGCGGCCACCAACACTCGCACTGCGTCCACATAACGAACAGCGTTTGCTTCTTCTCATTAAACACAAGGATGAGGTTCGTTCAATTTTATTTTTTTTGAACATTTAGATTCCTTCTTCAAAACCTAATGATTAAATTACAAATTTTGGAAAATTTTTGGGACGCTAAATAATGGTACTTGTTCTTTTGCTTCATTCTCTAATCAATTTGGTCATCAGTTTTTTAAAATTCTCAATTTATTTTGTTCTTAATATATTCAAAATCGTCAATTACATCATTTCTTAAAATATTTGTTAAATTTGTTAACAAAAAAGTTTGATGAATTATTAAGTCTTAGGTGGATAATTATTTGGTTTAGGGTTGTTGGTTTTTGATAATTAAACTTATGAACACGGACTTTCATTCACAAGTTTCTATGTTTTGTTTCTACTTTCTACTTATGCTTTCAAAAATCAAGCCAAAATTTTGAAAATTAAAAACAGTAGTTTTCAAAATTTTGTTTTTGTTTTTGAATTTGATTAAGAATTCAAGGGTTTCTTTAAAAAAAAAAATGTGAAAACCATAATTGAAAAATTGGGAGGAAACAAGCATAAAATTCAAAAACAAAAAACAAAAAACGAAATCGCTACTAAATGAGGCCAAAATTATTGTTATTTTAACATATTTAGAGAGGTTGACATGTCACACTAATTAACACATGAAATCTAGCCTGCTTATTATTCTCAATAAGTGATAAAACTTGTTTTTCTCAAGTGATATGTCTATGTGGAATGTCTATGTATCTAAATATGTTAATAAGACATTGATTTAATGACAAATTAGTTTTATATGAGTAAATTTTGCTATGGAAGAATCTAATTGCGCATTTTTTTTAAGATGTAAAAAAAAAAACTTAAAAAGACTAGAAACCATCTAATATATTTAGACAATTTCTAAATACTTTGGAAAGCTAAAAGCTCAGTCAAAAGAACTTTTCAATACTTTGATCGGGGTTAGGTAATAAAAAATGACTTAAAATTCTAAAAATGCTAAAAGAAATACTCAACTTTATTTGAGGAGAAGCAATAATTACTTAATTGCACTTATGTTTTTTTAAATTATCTCAAACCTAATCTTTTTTGTTCCCGTTATTTTATTTTGTTTAGTTGTCTATTTTTTCTTTCATCATTTATTTGTGCATCATGCCAAATAAACTAATGTTTAGTTTATTTAATGATATTATTGGCAAAAACTATGTTAAAAACTAAAGTTAAAAAAAAAACATAAAATTCTATAATCATCAAAATAAGAAAACTAAGTATTATAATGTAACCAAACCTTCACTATTTCATTCGTTTGTTTGTCATCAAGTATATCACATCATTTAACCTGATTTTCTTTTACAGAAGATCAGTCAGCTTTTACTTCAGATTGCCCAAATGAATGAAACACTATCAGCTCGTCGAAAAGTTCCTGTTGTTAGAATTAAATGACTTAATACATATCGAAAATCACCCAATTTCTGGGTGGAGCCGGCCAGTTGATGGCACTGAGTTCAGAATCTGCTCTTGCAATGTAAATTATTGAAACTTCCAATGACAGTTGTATATTTACTTACTTTCATACATGTTAAATATATAAGATCAAAGTCTATAGATTTATAATTAAAAACAATACGGCCTTCTTTCAATACAAAAGCTTAAGTTTAAAGTAGACAATGGAGATATTATTGTTCTATCAATGTCAATCTTTCCCCATCGTATTTGAGTCACAAGAGTTCACTGCAACTTTTCCAAACACATCAATGAAGTTGTAATAAGCTGAACATACATCCTTAGTTATTTAGCCATAAGTCAGAAAATAAGTTCAAGTTGAAAGTCTAACTGAATCTCAACGGTTAGGAAAAGAGGAACAACTATATAAGTGAATGTGTACCTTGCATGTTTGACTTACTCTCTAAAAAATCTCTTGTAATCTATCTTGTGTTCTTCTTCTCTTTCAAGAATAAAACTCTTTAACTGATTCTTTGATAGTGGATGTAAGAGAGTTTGTTGAACCACTTCATTTGTTGGTGTGGTCTCTGAGTTTTTTCTTCTCTCTTGAGTGCTCTTCTTATTCTTCGTTTAAGAGTGATGTGTGAGGGAGAGCAAGAAATTGCAATTAACTCAATCAAGAACAATCTCAAAGGTAATCTTGCATTGTCGTTGGTAATAGTAAGGCTAAGATACTTACAAGTGTTGGGTTATTGAGTTGACAACTCCCTGCTTTTTCTTAACAATACTGGTATTAGAGCATAGAAAGAAAAGAACTTGGGATGATGACTGCAAGATATGAAATAGACAAGTTCAATGGCAATGGTGACTTTTTTCTTTGGCCTAAAAAGATTAAAGAAATGATGATGCAACAAAAGGCTCTCAAGGCTATTGAGGACCCAAACGCTTTTCCAACCTCTCTCAGATGAAGAAAAGCAAAATATGGAAGAGGCAACTTATAGTGCTTTAATCTTGAATATTTCATATAATATGTTGAGACAAGTCGTGAATGAATCTACAACATATGAGGTATGGGAGAAACTCAAGTCATTGCACATAAAGAAAGATTTGCCTAATAAGATCTTTCTAAGGGAAATGTTGTTTACTTTTAAGATGACTGCATAAAAAACTATGGATGAAAATCTTGATGAGTTCAAGAAAATTTCCAATGAATTCTCCGACGACAGACTAGGGATATAAAGTGAGGCCACAATCTTGATCAACTCTCTTCCAAAAACCTACAAATATGTCAAGGTAACAATTAAATATAGAAGAGGCAACATTAGTGTTAATTCTGTGATTACTGCTATAAGGTGTAAAGAATTGGAATTGAAGTTAGAAATTCTAAACTTCAATTCCAATTCTAGGAACTTAGAATATTTTTTTTCAAAAGGAAAGAATCAACAAAAGAAAGATAAATCCCTTGAGCCTTACCACAAGAACTTCAAGAATAAACATGGCTTGAAATGCTTTGCATGTCACAAAGGACACTTTAAATGAAATTGCCCTGAATGAAGAAACTGGAAAAATAAACGAAAGGATAAGGAACATGGAAAAGCTGATGCATATGTAGGAGAAGACATTTTTGATTATTCACAAGTGTTGGCCACTACTGATCATAAACCATGGAACAAAAAATCGAGGATAAGGAAGATTGGGTCCTAGACTCAAGATGTACCTATCACATGACCTCTTCAAAATTATGGTTCATTAACTACAAACCATGGGAAGGGGGCTCAGTTTTCATGGAAAACAACCACAGTTGTAAGGTTGTGGGAGTTGGTTCAGTTTTATGAACTCTACAAGATAAGAAAGAAATCTGGTTAAATGAGATAAGACATGTTCCAGAACTAAGAAGAAACTTGGTTTCCTTTGGAATGCTTGATGATCAAGGGTGCACTTATTCTAGAAAGGGAGGAAAGTTATAGATAATGAAAGGCTCAAGGACGGTCCTGACAAAAGACAAAGTAAATGGCCTCTATGTTCTTAGAAATATATCTTTACCTAAGGATGTCCTAATCTCTCAAGCAGATCAATCAAAGGAACTTGAACTATGGCACAAAAGGCTCTCTCATTCCAGTAAAAAAGGATTGCAAGAATTAATGAAACAAGAGGTCATAAAAGCACAAGGTAATGAAATGTTGCATTTTTGTGAGCACTGTGTTTATGGCAAATCCAAGAGGCTGAACTTTTCTAAAGGTGAGCATACTTTATCAGGAATTTTGAACTACCTACATGTTGATTTGTGGGTGCCGTCAAGATCACCATTCTTGAGTGGCTCAAGGTATTTTCTCTCTATAATAGATGACTTTTCTAGAAAAACATGGACCTTTATTCTCAAATGCAAGGATTAGACTTTTGGGAAATTTAGAGATTGAAAAATCAGATGAATAAGAAAGTTAAATACCTTAGAACTGACAATGGTTTAGAGTTCTTATCACATCAGTTCAATGATTTTTGTTTAGAAAGTGGTATTGCAAGGCACAAAACTACAACCTATACCCCATAATAGAATGGTGTGGTTGAGAGGATGAACATGACTATAATGGAAAGGGTAAGATGTATGTTATCTGAAGCAAACCTTTCTAATAGGTTCTCGGCTAAAGCAGTTGCTACAACAACTTATACCATCAATAGAAGTCCATGTACTTCAATTGATTTGAAAACTCCTGAAGAAAAATGGTCTGGTTCACCTCCAAATTTATCAAATTTAAAGCCTTTTGGTTGTGTTGCTTATGTTCACACAAAACAAGGAAAGCTGGAACCAAGAGCACTGAAATGCATGTTCTTGGGATATCTTTAAGGAATCAAACGCTACAAGATGTGGGACTTTAGTTCCAAAAGAAGTTTAATAAGCAGGGATGTTGTCTTTAGAAAAACTGAATTCTATTTGAACTCAGGAAATAAGAAACAGTCTAAAGAAACTGCTGATGACTTAAATGGAACTAGCTCCAAAGTAGAGTTTGATAATACACAACTAGCTCACACCACTCAAATAGAGACAGAAACTCAAACTCATCCTATTGAGAATGCTGAAATGTCTACTGAATCAGAAAGCCAAGGTACTAATGTACAAGAAGAAAATTTCTCCAATTATACTCTTACAAATGATAGGTAGAGAAGAGAAATAAGGCCTCAAAAAAGGATTGCACAAGCCGATATTATTGCCTATGCACTCAATTCCATTTATGATTCAAATGAGGAGGAGCCAAAATCTTATGAAGAGGATCTACATAGTAAAGAAAAGATACATTGGGCGAAAGCTATGAAAGAAGAAATAAGTTCTCTTTACAAGAACAACACTTGGAAACTAGTAGCTTTATTGCTAAAGGCAAAGACAGTGGCCTGCAAGTGGATTTTCAAGAAGAAACTAGAAGCAATGAGAGGAGGATTAAATACAAGGCAATGTTGCCTTCTCACATGGAAATCTAGATGAAACTATCTACACGAATCAACCAGAAGGTTTGAATATAATACGAACCCAAAATTGGTTTGTCTGTTAAACAAATCTTTATACATATTGAAGCAATTTCCTAGATATTGGTATAAAAATTTTGATGAGTTTATCATTAAAATTGATTTTGTCCTAAGCCAATATGATTCATGTGCCTACTTTAAAAAAACACTAGATGGAGGAAAGATCTATCTCTCACTATATGTAGACAACATGGTACTTGCTGGAAAAAGCTTGGAGGAATTAAATAAAATCAAATAACGTCTTAGTGCATAATTTGATATGAAAGAGCTTGGGGCAGCAAAAAGAATATTGGGGATGGAGATCATGAGAAACAAATCAGCTGGAAAACTATACCTAAGCCAGAGTGCCTATTTTAGGAAGATCCTAAAGAAGTTTAATATGGAAGATGCTAGAGCAGTGAGTACTCCATTGGCTCAGCACTTCAAATTGTCAGCAAAAGACTCTCCAAAATACCAAGAAGAAAGAAAATCAATAGAAAAGATACCCTATTCTAATGCAACATAGAGTTTGATGTGTTTGATGATCTGTACCAAACTAATTTAGCTCATTGTTCAAGCCTAATTAACAGATATATGGGAAACTCTAGAAGAGCTCATTAGGAGGCAACTAAGTGGGTTTTTAGATATCTGGCAGGAACAAAAAAAAAAGATGATTACTTTACAAAAATCCTGAAACTTCTGAACTTAAACTTTCTGGCTATGTCTACTCTGATTTTGCAGGGGACATAGACAAAAGAAGGTCTCTTATAGGATTTGCTTTCTTACTTGGAGGAAATCTAATCAGTTGGAAATCCAACCTTCAATCGGTGGTAGCCTTGTCTACAACGGAAGCAGAGTTTAAAGCTGCATCTGAAGCGATTAAAGAAGCTATTTGGCTTCAAGGGTTAGTAAATGAACTGAGATTTTCTTAAGAAACAGTAAATGTCTATTGTGACAACTAAAGTGCAATCCATCTAGCTAAAAAACATCAAATACATGAAAGAACAAAGCATGTGGATGTGAAAGCACATTTCATCACAAATACAATCAAAAGGGGCACAATCAATCTATTAAAAATAAGAACATAAGAAAATGCAGCTGACATGTTAACTAAATCTGTTACACACACTAAGTTTGAGCATTGTTTGAAATTGCTCAAAGTAACAAATTTTCTAGAGAAGTGATCTGAAACAGAAAGTAGTCAAAGGATAGTCTGTTCAAGGAGGAGATTTGTAATAAGTTGTACATCCTTGGTTATTTAGCCAAAAGTCAACTAACATATTCTCAACGGTCAGAAAAAGAGAAACAACTATATAAGAGAATGTGTACCTTGCATTCTTTTTTTTTTCTTTTTTTAATCCCTTGTAATCCATCTTGTGTTTTTCCTCTTTCAAGAATAAAACTCTTTGACTAGTTCCTTGACAGTGGACGTAGGCGAGTTTGCCAAACCACTTTACTTATTGGTGTTGTCGCTGAATTTTCTCTTCTCCCTTGAATGCTCTTCTTCTTCGTCTAAGAGTGATCTGTGAGGAAGAGCAAGAAATTGCATGTAACGCAATCCAGAACAATCTCAAAAGTAATTTTGCATTTTTGTTGGTAACAGTAAGGCTAAGATACTTACAAGTGTTGGGTTATTGAGCTGATAGCTCTCCTATTTTTTCTTAACAGAAGTTTAGTTGGTTGGGAATTTTAGGCATTCCTTATGCTGGAACCTAAATTCCCCCCTTTCATAGGCACAATGATACGGTAACAACAATACAAGCAACAAAAAGATAAAAGATAAAAGGAAAGAGAACACACAACATCATATCTCTATTCGTTTGCCCCAAATTTGAGACTATGTTCTGTCTTTTCTGCAACGGGAGGTTCAACTAATATCGATAAAGATTATGATAGGATCATCAATAGAAAGACGTGCTCACTCATGCTCACTGAAACTTCACCTCCATATTTTCTCTCCCTCTCTAAGCCCCAACCTTTTTTGGGAGAATTCTCATAGCCATCTATAGGGATGGCAACGGGGAGGAGTGAGGTCGAGGATGCAACATCCTCAGCACCGTGGGTAATTTTGTTTCCTATTCCCATCCCTCATCCCCTCAACTTGGAAGCGGGGATGGGGGCGGGATTCCACGTCAAGAATAGGGTCGCCATAGGGATTCCCTACCCCCAATCTTTTTTCTTTCAAAAAATTAGGGTTATGTTTAAATATTTACAATAATTAATATACCCCACATGCATTACTTATACTATTAAAATTTTGGGATAACTATATAGGAGACTCATTTCTTATAGACCCATTTCAAAAAATGTTTCAAGCAAACTTATTTTAAAAAATGTCTTGGAAGCCCAAAAATAGTAAATATTAGATAATAGATAACTTACCGATTTACCCATCCACTAAGGTGCCTTCTTTTTATTTTTTTAAAAAACGGATTTTTAGAAACTTCCCAGCACGTGCGATTTATACACCTGAAAATCAGGAATCTTCCCCATCAATTGCGAAAATCCTCTACACGTTTGGTATTCTTCCTCCATCAATTTTTTTTTTCAAACGTTGTGGTTGCTACACCATTTTACTTTTTCGTTATAGGGCCTTCTTCGCTGCTATTAGGGATTTTCAAAGACACCATTTTCAAAGGAGGGGTGGGGTTGGTTTGAAAAAATCAGCTTGGCTGCGCCGTTCGGGATTCTAGAGATAGTGTTTGAGCGAGAAGCTCTATTTGCTGGTGGAGCTCCATTTAGGTCTATTAATACGACTATTAAAGGTATATTTCTTCCCAGATTTAGGTTTGTGTGGTTTCTTTTCCATTTAAAAAACTTTGATTACATATTGAAATTTATGATGATGAAAAAAATTCTTATTCTAATTTTTTTTTTCAAAAAGAGCATCATAGTTTTCTTACTCTGATTCATACTACTCATTTGGAAGTATATTTATTGTCAGTTAGGGTGGTTTGGTTTCCATTTTAAAACCTTCAAACACAATTTTAAACCAATCAAGTTTCTATAAAGGTTATAAATAATGTATGAAAAAATTATGTGCTGTATGAATAAATCAGTATGAAATAATTTGTGATTTCAAATGTTTAGTAGCGACAATAAATGTTAGTTAGAATGAATTCAAACTATGTTTGAAAATAAAACTTGGTTTGATATTGTGAGTTTGTTATGCTTGTGAGTTTTTTCTGATTATTAGGGTACAAAGCACATTCAAACACAGTTTGAAACCAATCGAGTTTCTATGAAATTTTTAAATAATGTATGAAAAAATATGTGTGCTCTGTATGAATAGATCAATATGAAATAATCTGTGTGATTTAGTATTAACAATGAAGGTTAGCTTGAATGAATTCAGACTATGTTTGAAATAAAACATGGTTTAGTTTTGTGAGTTGGTTTTGAATGTGAGTTTGTTCTGATTAAGGGTACAATGTACACTCAAACACAGTTTAAAATAAATAGATTCTATATGAAATTTATAAATAATGTATAAAAAAAATCTATGCGATGTATGAATAAATCAATATGAAATAATCTGTGTGATTACAAATGTACAAAAGGTTTAGTACTGATATTGAAGGTTACCTCAAATGAATTAAGACTATGTTTGAAAATAAGACATGATTTTATTTGATTTCAATGTGAATGGGAAACATGTTAAAAGGGAGGTTGAATGTACTGTAGTCTATATTTTATGATATAATGTTTGTAAATTTATATCTTCTGGGTATGAATCAGTATGAAAAAATAATAAAGTCTAATTCTGTTGTTTACAAATTTATATGCCTGTATGAATAAATTATAAGTGATTTCTACTGTGAACAATTTCTATTATTAAGATTAAAGGTGAGGTTGAATGCATTCATACCAGGTTTGACATGTTAAAATTTATATTGATTGTAACGCAGTCTATATTATTGATCGCAACGCACTGCGTTACCACAAGTGCACGGGTCAAATTGTTATATAAAACAGCCTTAGAGACCGATGATCGTCCTTTGGGAATCAAATTTTTAATTCTCTTAGTTATTAATTTATTCTTTCGATTTTATCTAGGGACACGAAAGTCATGCAACGGTTCTAAGCTATAAAAGAAACAATAAAGAGATACACTAACGGTGGGATAATCAAGAAAATGAAGTTCTAGGGTGTCAGTAATTTTAACAACACAATTAAACGATCAATTTATTTATGAAATGTATTTTATTGCCAAATTGCCCAAGTCTTAGGTTGATTAACTCAGGTTTTTCCTTCTCGAAGTCTCACAATTAACTCCCTATTCGATCTCTCACAATAAGAATTTAAATGTGGCATAAAGATAACCCATCATAAACTTTATACATTCTCCTATCACGTTCGTGCATAAAAGTGACTATGTTTAATTTCTACAACCTAATCTACTACTATTTCTATCGAGCAAGATAATAAACGAAACATCCAAACAATAAAGGCCAATTAATTGGAGGCATAAAGTGCTAGAAATTAAAAGAAAAAAAGCATGAAACACATTCCGATCAATAAATCAACACATTTAAAAAGTCATTAAAATCTTAACATTTTAAAACCAAAAGGATTTAGCTATTGTTTTTCCTACTATTAAATCCAAACAAATCTATTAAAACATAATACAACTTCTGGAAGAATCCATGCCGTTTTGGCCGTAAACACGCTTCTCGAGATATCAAAACTCGATATCAAGCACTGTGAAACTCCCCCAAAACTCCAGAACATTAGAGCACAAGTTTTTCTATGTCGAACACTCTTGAAAATCGCATCAAAAGATGGTCTCCCCAACCCTAGCGGCAAAAATAAGCCTAAATACTTAATTTTCGATAGCATCTTGACACTGCTTTGTGCTCAATAAGTGAAACGCGTGTGATGTATTTTGAAAGCTTGGCATGAGTCAGCATGATCAATGTTGACTAGATAATTTAGGTGGATATTAATATGACTACCTATATTTGTTATTACAGCTCAATTTTTCTTTGAATATTGTCAGAGTTAGTTATTTGGAAATTTTGAGCCTCCAGTTGAAGGTGAAATAAAAGGAGCATTTCGATTATTTTAGAAAGGGATGCAATCCAAAAATTTGTAAGTGAGAGTGAGTGATTACTCTAGTTTTTCTTCATGGCCAATCGAAGAAGGTATTTGCAGATTTATCCCTTCAAGAGGTAAGGTGGAGATATGTTTGTGATAAACCTCATGCTCTCAGTGAATGATACATTTGATAGATTCAGTGATTGCTCTTTCATTTGTATCTTACTTATTGAGACTATAAATTGCTTGATTGCTCTAAAACTCGGTTGAGATAGTAAATGGCCTCAAAGTGGATGTAGACCCTTTATTGTCGAACCACCATAACTCTGTTTGTGTCCTCTATTTTCTCCTTTACTTTTATTTTCTCTTTGTCGTGATTGAGTTTTATATATTGAGGTAACTGAGTTTAGCTAAGATTATCAACAACGTGTTTTTGCGTGTGGAGGTGGCTGGCAGTAGCGTTGAAACGCTGCATTGTAGCGTCTCAACTCTACTTTACTCTATAAAAATCTACACTTTTATTTTTGAAACATTTCCTTTGTTCCTTAGTCAAATTTGCGCTTCTTAGGCTCGTTTTTCAGCCAGAACAACATCGAATCCATATTTTTGCCTCCCAATGTTTGATTCCTACAAAATACACGAAATAAAAGCATCAAAGCATACATTTAACACACAAAACATCTTAAATTATAGGCTATAGAATAGCACTTTTTGAGTGCTATCAACTACCCCAAACTTAGAGTTTTGCTAGTCCTTATAAAAAATAAAGCACAGACATATAAGAGAACTAGACTCTTAACTCAATGCACAGTAACATCTAATGAGCACAATAAAAGAAACGTTCATGCACATTCTATTAGTAAGAAAGTCGAAGGATAATTCTTATCCTCCCTTGTGAGTGTGTGTGCAAGCTCATCCTATTCTAGTCCTTACAAGCCCAATATACGTTTAATAAAGTCTTTCCTAAGCTGCCCTACTTTGGCACTAAATCATTTTCAAGTGAGAATTTCTAGTTAACTTGGAGCTTAAGGAAAATTCTTTTTCTTTTCTTTCTTTCTTTTTCATTCATTCATTTTTGTTTGGAAGGGAAGGCTATATCACCTTTGTTTTGGCTTACTCTCTCTTCTTAGGCACTGAGTATCCAACCAAAAGCAGTACAACAAACCCTTCCAATTTTTGCTAAAAGAGGAGCCTAGTCAAGATGTACTACCTTTGTTCTAGCTTATCCCTGCTTCCCAGGCGCTGAGTATCCAACTACGAGCAGTACCTCTATTCTATGACGATACTCACTCTCTTTTTGCATTTTTGTTGGCATTACCTGTCTACTAGTTCGCGAAGAAAGGAGGAGTAACCTCTTTAGGCATACTTATTCAACATAAATTATTTTCAACATATGCTCCTTTAATCTAGAAATTCATAGTTTAATAATTAAACCATTTTGAAACATCTTAAATCTAACCTTATTAACTACATCCTAAGCCTTGAAGACTAAAAACAGGAGGACTATGTACTCAAAATACAAGAAATTAAAAGAAGGATTTCAAACATGACTCACTTCAGAAGTATGCCTACTAATTTCTCTATTTTCACTCACATACAAACTACAACAAATCATGGAAAGTCATAACCCTTAGCATGCAAGTATTAACAGTTCTATTATCCAACACACGGTCAGTCGAACAATTAATCATATCATTCAATCAAATAGAAAAAATTTGTCCAGAATTCCCAACATCATCAAATCATCAAATAACCACAATTCTCAAGAGCTCAGCACAATTCATAAATCTAGCCTATCAACACAAAGTACTTAGGACACCCCCACCCCAACCTTAAAATATGTAATGCCCTCAATGTTTGAAAAAAAGACAAAACGAGGAAAGTAATCGTTATTGCCTGGAGTATGAGATGGTCTACTATATGACAGGTATATTGTTGAGGTTGATGCCCTAAACCTTCGTGGTCTTGTAATTTTATACAAATTATTTATTTAATAAAATAAGAGTTATTTCATTC
>JAOANK020409118.1:0-26475 GCA_026257165.2 Telfairia occidentalis | reverse complement strand
CCAAGTGGGAGATTGTTGAGAGAAGTGGAGTCAAAATTGGAGAAGGAAATCTAATCACCTTTTCCTTTTAGGAAATGATTTGCAACATTTTCCTTTTCCTATTAGGTTTTAGTATGAGCCTCTATAAATACACCTATAACTCAGAGATCTATACACATAGTTCACAGAAAAAAGTAGAGAGATATAGAGAGATCTAGAGAGATCCATAGATATAGAGATCTAAAGTGAGTGATTTTGTGAGTTTGTGAGGGTGAGATTCTTGTACTCCATTCTATAAGGAGATTGACTGTTCAAGTGATTCGTGAGACCTTTCTCCCTGAGAGAAAATTGTGAGAAATCCCTTGAGCTTGGTTGTAATCTTTTTTGTACTTCTCCCTGAGGATTTAGTGGAACCTGCAACAGTAGCAGAGAACTGGACGTAGCCCACATTGGGTGAACCGGTATAAATTAAGTGTCTTTCTTTCTCTTCCTCATTATTATACTGATTGTATGTGATTGTTCATGGCTTAGGTTGATAGATTAATTTATTTATCAATTCTTAGGCAACTTGTTTCAATTGGTTATTTGATTCCACATAATTGAAACTTGTATCCTTGTATCTATTGGGCATTTGGGATTTAGATATATTCTTGAACTGCAATAAGATTTGAGTTTGGAATATATTTAGGATAATTCCCCTAACACATACTTCTTATACTCTTTTAGGTATCTCCCCTGTAGCAAAACATTCCCACGATTCTAGAAGAATTGGAACAATGGTTGTTTAACATGGCCTGTATCATAGCCTACACAGCCTTGACCATTAAAGGTTCTACTAACGGGGGAACTTGCTGACCTGTTGACTGCAGACAGGAGAGCCTCTTGGCCCCTACCTCTACCTCGACCACGATGCCCGACTTCTCTGCCGTGGGGTGGCATGTTCTAAGAACCAAACCTAAATCAGCCCAAACTAACACACCATTCAAAAAAACAAGCAAAGTACAACCATACAACGGGCACATCATGATTTACTTAAATTATCAGCCATCTTATTCTTAAGGTTAAAGCATACCTGGTGACGACGAGTTGGTTGTCATGGCAATGGTGACACATAAAGGCTTATGATGTAAGTAATCTACAGAATTTTAAGGACTCTGATACCAATTGTAAAGGCCGACTTCTAAACAAGAACTACCTAGGATCCCTACCAGCATCATGAACAAGGATTTTTGCAAGTTTTACCAACATTGAGATCATTTATTTGTGTATATAAGAAATACCTTTATTTCAAATAGTTCAAAGTATGTCAGGATCCCAATTTAAAAAAAAACAATAATAAACTAATTGTATGTTAATCCACGCACATTGTGTTAATTAGTCCCTTGCAAATATGCCAAAAACTTGATCGGCACACGAGCGATCACCACAGTGTACAAGTTAGTTTTAATACAGTGAAATTGAGTGTGCGAGTGTCATCCTTGGGATTGGGTTTCTAGTTTGATTAATTACCACGGATAGTCACATCTCATTTTATCTAGGGAATCCATTATTAAAAGGAAATCTAAGTTACACTACTACTTCAAGATACGTGGAGGACACATTAGGAGAGCGTGCCTTAACACTAATTGACATGCTTTGTACACTAAACCTTACTAACAATGAACTTTTCTAACACCATGCAACTATAAGTTTGGTTTAACTAAGGTTTGGCTTCCTCTCTCGAGCTCAGCTAGTCTCTTTCTAAACATGTAGACTCAACCTCTCGGTCTTTTACCCACACACCTAGCAAGGCATTACGAACTACCCACTGATTATCACCCCTTAGATGACCCATTGTGATCCCATCCTCTCTCGATCTCAGGGCAACCCGCTTGTCATCATGGTGCACAACAGACCCACTAGAGATAATAATACATGCTTCTCTAAAATAGACCTTCGCTCATCATGTTAGCCTACTACAGTCATGCAATCAAGATCTAATCTAAGCCTCACTCTCTCGAGCTAAAACTTAAATCATGCAAATAGTTTAATCCTTTGATTAGAAGATTAAAAGCATTAAGCATACGAAAGCATGAACAATCACATGAGATATGAAAAAACCTATAAAATTAATAAAGCATTAAAAATGTCATAGAGCGTTACAATACGTCAAGGCGAAATTCCGCCACTCTAATTCACAAATAAAAATAGAAACTTCTATAGAAAATACAAAACGAAATAAAGTATAGAAAAAGGGAAGAAAACTCCCAATGATGTGTGCCAAACTCGTTCCCGATGTAAGATCCGCAATCTTGAGTCTCGAATTGCTCCAGGGACTCCATAGGAAGCTCCAACAACCTCTACAAGACTGTGATTCATCGTGTAGAATCGACTCTCCAAATGGCCTCCCCCTTTTCAGAATGAAAAATGACCTTTTAAAATACATTTTGCTCGCAGCATAGAGACGCCATAAGACAGCATCTCAACCTTGGACTTGTACATAAAAGGGCATGTGGCGCAACCATAAGTTAGGGCATACAAAAGGTGCATCGTTAAGACGCTATAAAACAGCATTTCAACCCTGGTTTGAGTTGATCAGCAATGCGCGCGCGCACGTGTGGGCAAACTGGCATGGAATTGGGCGTCGTGTGGGGTTGAGACGTTGGGGCGTGCGCGTGCGTTGGCTGGGCGAGGTGCACGCATGTGCGTTGGTGCGCGGTGTTGAGTGCGCGCATTGGCACGCTGCCCTCAACGCTGCCTTCTATGCGCTAGGCACGCTGCCTTCATCAAGTTCATTAGCGTCTCGACTCCATTAAGTAGCGTTTCAATGCTGATGATCAAAGCTCCAAATTTGCAGAAATTTCTAGCATCTCACCGCTGCATCCTTGGTCCTTCTGTATTTTTTCGTTAGCCAAAATTTGTCTTCTTAAGCCCGTTTTTCTTCCCGAACATCCCTGAAACATAATTTCATCAATTTATGCTTCGTACCTACAAATTAATATAAAAACACATGAAAGCAAAAAAATTATCGAACAAAACTAGCTAAAATCAAGCCTAAGGATAGCACATTTTCGTGTGCTATCATATGTGCAATTAAACTACTTCAAATCAAACCTAAGTACTCAGTTTAAAAACACTTTAAATAAAAATAACGATGAGAAATAATATGAGTTATGTGGAAGATTGGACTTGTGACCATGGTCCTAGCAATCCCTCATCGTCATCCACCATGTGGCCCTTTTTGTTACCTAAAGAAAAATAATAAAAAATAGGTTGAGCATAAAAGATATGCCCAGTAAGTGACCCTGACCCCGGGGTTAGACATGCATCACACACAAATATGCAACCAATATGAGTCCTATAGCCTACACAGAGAAAGGAAATCTCATGGGAAACCTCGATATAGTAATACATAAAAGACCAAAATCTCATGGAGAATCCCTAATATAATACCATGTAGAGACACATAATCTCATGGAGGATCTCAATATAATATTCATGCAGGGAAAACACATTCTCATGGAGAACCTCAATATAATAATCATGTAGAGAAAACATTCTCATTGACGACCTCAATATCATATTCATGCAGAGAGTTACAATCTCATGGAGAATCTCAGTATTATATTCATGTAGAGAATTACCAGACTTTAAACATTCTCAACACAATATCACGTCATAAATAAACATCACCTACTACATATCTAAGTATGTAAACCATATCATACATAACACCACATCGCATCATACTTATCTATCACTAAGTAGAAGCATAAGTATGACAACCACAACATATACCACAACAATTCAACAGTCATTTGAGCAAGCCCGAAGGCTTGTCCAAGGGTGGAGCCACCTACTTTATTTACCAGAAAACAATAAGTAACTCCTAAGTGACCCAATATTTGGTTGCTTAGCAACCTAAGTCAAAACACCCAAAATGTCCAATTAATTCCCTACTCACTATTATCTTTTAAACAATAAGGTAATCTAAGGCTTTTTAAGGGATAAGCACTACCAGAGAAACACGACATGCTCTCTGTCCAATCACCACCCACGCGCCGTTGCCAAGCGCCACTGCCGTCTGCCACGTGTCATCCACGCGCCATCGTGATTTGGGTGAACAGGGACCAGATTTAGGTTCTACTCAACCTCAAAAGTCCAATATCGTTGAAATTAGGCCAAATGGAGGCCACACGTGCAGCCAAAGGCAGCTTGAGTGTCAACATGTGTGATGCATGTGTCGTTGCTACAGATTGCTTTTGGCGCGCGTGACGCATCGCTGCCAGTTCAATCATTGTTCCACTTCTGCCAATATATAGATCTCGACTTCGTGCTTCCTCTCGACCCTTTGTTTTGCCAAAAACATCACTGCTAATTGCCAAAAAGAAAGAAAAACATCATCTAGGAAGGGAAAAATCCTGGCAAATGCAAGAACTGAGAGTTAGCTGTGTTACTTGTTCTGTAAGGAATATGTAGAGGTGTTGAAGAAATCGTCCCTTAAAGGAGAACTCCAATGGGCCGGCAACCTACTGCTGCCACCACTGCTACTGCCGTTGGGAGGCTAGTCCTTGTATGTCGTAGATGGTACTGTAGGGAGAGTAGTCGAGTGTGAGGAGTAAATTTTCGAGAGGGAGAAGGGAGATTATGCGTGAGTTTGAGAAGGGGAAAAAAGAAGGAAGAGAATTTTTTGTGAAAATAAATTAGGGAGGCTTGGTGGCTAGGCTTCTAACCACATACTTATAGGTCTCTCCAAAAACCTAATCTTTAACCCTAATCCACTTATTTATGAAAATGTCACCCCTTAGTTTATTTTTCTTTTCCTAAAAGAAAATAAAATCTCCTTAGTTCAAACTTAACTAAATATTCCTTATTTAACAAATAGGCCAAATAAAAGACTAATTAATTAAAAACACTAAAAAAAATGGGACGTTACATGAAGTCCAACGAATTGAATATCTGACGATGATGAACAAGCTGAAGAAAAAGATAAATGGGTGTGCGGAGATGTTGAGCAAGAGGAAGAAATAGATGAAGAACAAAAATATGCGGGATGGGTGTACGAAGATGCATTACACAAATAGGGTAATGAGATCCCACCATCAACCTTTGTTGAGCATCATTCCAACCCTTCCATTCTTTATGCTTCTTATGCTCAACTGGTCAACCCTTCCATGTTCGTTTCCAATCTCATCTTGTCTATACCTAAATCCTCTAAACCACATGAATGTATTAATAGTTGGGATTTATGCCCTAAAGTTTCGTAACTTGTATAATATTATTTATAAAATATATTTTTATATGCAATATTTATTATCCATTTTATGAAAATCCTAGGTTAATAATGTAATCTTGAATAGTATGTAGTTTGACAAATAAGAGGATCATGTTCAAGAAGTAACCTAAAGAGACTATAGTATATGGATAAGATTTGATGCCTTATATATCTTAGAGACACTATTGATGCAACCCACTTTGTAATGATTACAAATAAATTGATCTAAATCGTTCATGTGCAGATATGCGAGTGGGAGTATCAAATACAATGAGTTTATATAAGACTAGACCTCAAAATATTTTATCTCTCTTCATAAATTCGTTAAAAGAGAAGATTAATATTTCACAGGATGATCATATGCGACTCGATCTCAATCCTTAGTGAATTATGAAATCTTGCCTGTAAGGACACGTCCTTTGATTTACATGGGTGAGAACAGCTTTTGAAACCGATTGAATAAGCCTACGATGTTGGGGACATGACCAAATGGGGAGATGAGAACATAATCTCATAAGATGAAATTCACTCCTTCCTATATAGGGTAAGTAGATGAGTAATTCCCTTAAGTGCTGATTTCGCGACATGAAAAATGGGGCTCCACCCTCTCATTGGCTAGATAGAGACTTAGTTTATGGTTGGATCATAAGCATATTGTTCTTTAGAAGATCAATGGTACTTAAGGTTTAAGATATAATAACAAAGGTAAAACGAACTTTTGACCCAGCTGTAATTATGAACTACCTATGAAGGGTCGACTTGCATGTATTGGTTATACATCCATGGACATAACCTGTCTTACAGTGCATAAGAGTGCAACTCCGAGTTTTTAGTGGAGTAACTTTGAGTTAATGAATGAAAATTAATTAACTAATGAGTTTAATTAATTAACTTTGTATCATTAGGGGTTATAATCTGTAGGTCTATAAGGTCCCCTTACTAGCTCACAAATGGAGTAATTATGTTGAAAGAAAAATTAAATTTGAAGTTGTTCAAATTTAAATTTAATGTATTAGATACATTAAATGATAAAGGAAAAAATAAATTTATTTGATACATTGATTAAAAGAACATTTTATGTATGAAGTATATATTCAAATACTTATTTGAATGAGATTCAGATAATTTAAATATATTTTAATATATAAGATATTAAAATATGTGATTTGGTTTTTCAAATATTTATATATACTTTAATTTATAAGATAGTAAAATATGAGATTTGACACGTTAAATAATTACTTGAATGAGATTCAAATAATTTAAATATAAAATTTTATTAGGCTTTGATTCTATTCCAAGTCCCTATAAATAAGACCCTTGGGTAAGCCTAAACCATTCAACTCTTGAGAAATACAATAGTTTTCTGTAGAAAATTTTCCTATACCTTTCAAGGTGGTTCCCACAACCCTTAATCCCGTTGAGTCATAGCTAAGAAGATCTTGTGGAGAATTTGCTTGGAAGTTGCTAAAAAGATCTCGAGACGCAGTTGTTGCAGGCTTTCTTGTTTTACTTCTGCTGGTGTTGAGATGCATGGACATTGTCTTAATGTTGTTCACTCGGTCTGTTGGGCTTGAGCTCATCAGCAGGCGTTGAGACGTTGAAAGTAGTTTCTGAACGCTTCCTCCTTGCCTTTTGCATTTTAACTTTCATTAATCCATCATACTTTAACTCAAATTGCTCGAATTTCTCGATTGGACTCCATGATTCATTATTTTCTTTCATTTGCGAAATCCATGCAAAATATATATGTATGTGAAAGTAGTCTAAATAATCATCAAACATGCAATATTTAAGCTATAAAAGTAGACCATAAAGTGTGTTATAAAATACCCCTAAACTTGAATATTTTCTAGTCTTGAGAATGAAATAATGTAAATTTATGCCTCCAGATAGTGCAAGTATAAATGTAACTCAAATCTAAAAAATTCTCAATAATAAACAATTCACAAAATAATAGTAACTACAATGACCACATTCAGTCATCAAGAATGTTTAGTTTTATTTTTCATTCCTTAAGTGTGTATGTGCAATATCTCTCCTATTACATTTTTTGTTAGACTAGACAAGTTTTGTACAAACTTTTACCCACTTGACCTCTAGTAGCTTGAAGTTTCCATCATCAAGTTTCCTTTCACTCAAGAGGGTAATATGCCATCACAAGAGTGCCTTTATTAATGGTTAGAATCCCCTCAACTTGAATATTTCCTTATTGAGAAACATACATTATTTCACACTTCAACTACAGAAGCCCTTACCCATGATAGATCGTCATCTATCTACTTGACAAGCATGAAAATACAAATTACTCATAGTTGGCTTTAACAGATCACAATAAAGATAGTTCTTTTTGTACTTAAGAATTACTGTACTTATTTCCATTACTCAGGAGTAAAACAAACAATCCTACTACATCACATATAGAATGCATAATATAAATTACATAAACAAAATTCCCAAGTGAAGCATTACCTACCATCATTTCAATGGACCTTCTAACAAATTTTGAGGCCTTTCAAGGGCAAAAAAAAGTGCTAGGTAGTTTATATAACTCAACTCTAAACCTGTAAAGTTAAAATAGGTTAAACGTTGTGCTCTGATATTGCAAGGGATTTAAAATTGAAATTAACTTGTTCTCAATTAAAAGTGTGTTCACAAACTTAAAATTTAAAAAGCAAGTTATCTTCATTAAGAATTAGGTCATATCACTAGTTTCAATGTCACAAAAACAAATTTGCAGCATCAACCAGAGGATAAATTTAAACATCCAAAATAATAAAGAATTACAAGACAGGAAAAATTAACAAATACTGCCAAACTTTAAAAATGACATTGTCATTAATGAAAAATACTACAAGACCAAAATACAACAGAAAGAGGACAATATAATGAATAGGAAATAATGAAAAAAATGTAAATAACACCACCCTATAATAATGGAAGAAAATCAGTACTTGTCGTCATTGTTGTCGTCAAAATATGTCCGAGGCCTACGTAATGGAAGAAGTAGTGGATCCTCGAAGTGACGATGTGCCTAGGCCATGAAAGAATAAATTTGAGTCTGACACTGAAACACATGGGCATAAGATTCTACTTGATGATCAAGCTGACGTCGTTGATACTCCACTAAACGAGCATCGCGAAGGCGAGGGGCTCGTGTCGGCCTAGAAGGTCCAGTGCCCATATGCTCTAGTACAGACTCTAGATCATTGTGGTCCTTCTCATGTGCAATCGACTCCCATCCTTGTAAACCCATGATAAAGTTCTTATCCATTATCACTTTAGGATGGGCGAGTTTTTCATTTGGGCCCCAAATGACTCCTATTCGAGACACTAAGTCAAAAGTGCGAAATTTTATTGCCCTAAGCAAGTCCTTTATTATATATATATATATATATATATTTTGTTTTTTGCTTAATGCTTTTAATCACTTGGCTACTGATTAATTGATGTATGTATAATTTCCTAACCAAGAGACAGGATTTTTAGACAAGAAATAAAATTTTAGACTAGTATTTTTTATGCACGAGATTGATAAGTTTTCATTATAGGTTCTTAATGAAGAAGTTTAATACTATGCTAGTTAATTAATTGCGAAGAGATTTTAGTTAATTGCTTAATGTGAGAAAGAGTTGAGCTCGAAAGAGGATACCCAGACTTTAGGCTTCTAGGATAATGAAAATTGATGGTAGATTAGTATTAAGGGTCAATTAATTACGACAATTAATCCATAAACGAAGTCAATACTCTAAAACTACCCTGTAATTTAATTTATCCCCGCTTCTTTTTGTTTAATTGCATTAATTTTATTTTTACAACCCCCTTGCATGCGCTTTATTTCCCTCAAAAGTATTAGCAAACCGATTTCCAGAGGACGATACTCGATCTCAGACCGTTTCTATATTATAACTTGACCCATGCGCTTGCGATAGCAAACTAAAAATGAGTTTTTTACATCAGGTTTTTAGCATCCTTATTAGGGATCAAAATTTTTAATTCTTTTAATCTTGAGAAAATTTTGTTTGATCATAATTTAGGGTGTATTATATTTGTTTTCTAGTTTTGGTCTTTTGTTAGTGCATGTGACATAATTGTGAGGCTAACGTTGCTTTTTTCAATCCTGAGATTAACAGAACTTATAAGAGGAATTTGAGAAGAAACAGGATTGAGCCCACCGATATAGTACTGCAATAAGAGGAATCAAGGGCAATTAGAGATTATTTTTAACCAACTATCCTTATATCTTAGCCTTGGATCGCACATTCCCTGATCAACGTGAAAAATTTTGAGCAGAAACTAGGACTCATTCAATTGGCAAGAGAGACTGCTTTTAAAGGACATCCGACTGAGGACCCTCATAAGCACATTCGTTTCATTTTTGGAGATATGCAGTAGGGTAAAGATTAATGTTGTACCCTCTTATGCTATTCACTTACGATTATTTCCTTTCATGTGTACGATGAAGTGAAAGATTGACTGGAGACCATTCCATCAGAGAGCTTAACCACTTGGGATGAACTGGCACAAGCATTCCTGAACAAATTCTTTCCACTCGTTATGACGAAGGGACTCGGAAAAGAAATTGGCACATTAAGGCAAAACGATGGGGAACAACTGTTTGTGGGGCTCTGGAAAATTATAAGAAACTCTTAGGAAAGTGTTCAAAACATGGTTACCTTGACTGTTTACAAATTCAATTATTTAATAATAGTTTGTCCAATGCTACTTAGTGTATTTTGGTTGCAACTGCATGAGGTTTTTTTTTTTTCTAAGATAGTTGAAGTAGCCCATACATTGCTGCTATAAACTACAATTGGCCAATAAAGTTCTATTACTAGAGTGGCAAGACTTTACAAGCTTGTTGAGGTAAGTTCACTTAAGGCTCAAACGGTTTCTTTAATTAATGTTTTTAATCAACTTGTTATGCCAAGGAATGCCCAATCCATTCCATTGTTGGCGACATGCAACTCATAACAAATGAGGGAGAGTCCTGACACGGAGCAAACAAATTATGTGTATAGAAATTTTTGCTACCGAGGAGCCCCGATGCAGAATCAAATTGATGGCTCTTAGACTCAATTTCCTACCCATTACCACTCATGTCTGCGTAATCATGAGAATTTTTCTTATGCTAACAACAAGAATGTCTTGTAAGGCCCACCAGGATTTGCATTTATATCTCAACAACAAACTGAGAAGCAAACATCGATTGAGGGCTTGTACTGGTATTCATCATTGAGTCTAAGAATAGGATTAACAATCTTGATGGCCTGGTAAGTAGCCAATAAAAGTTCATTAAGAACATTGAAGTTTAGATTAGCTAGATACCTAGCATTCGCAACTCTATGTAGAAAGGTAAATTCCCTAGTGAGACTGAGGTAAATTCTAAGGAACACTACAAGGTAGTTACATTGAAGAGTTGTAACCTAAGGTGGACTCTAAAAAGAAAAATGTGCATGAACAAGCTAAGGAGGGGCTTGAGTAAGTCGATGAAAAGAATGGGGAGAGAAATAAAGTTGAGGAAATAGTAGAGGAAGTGCCTACACCTTCATTTTCAAGGAAGTCTTCTAACCCTTTCCCTATTATTCCTAACAATATTGCACTCAATGTTTTTTGAAAAAGAGAATAAATGCTTAATTTTCTAAAATTTTAGAGATTTTCAAGAAGTTTCACACTAATATACCATTTGTTGATGCTTTTGAATGAATGTCCAACTCTGTGGAGTTCATGGACATACTTTATAGGAAGATGAAGTTTAAACAATATGAGACTATGAACCTAACAGATGATTGTAGTCAATTCTACAAAGGAAGCTACCACAAAAATTAAAGGAGCTAATGAGTTTTACTATCCCTTGTACTATTGATAGTATGTCTATTAAATGTGCATTGTGTGATTTGGATGATTCAATTAATATAATGCCTCTATCTATCCATAAGAAATTGGATATTATTGACATGCAACCCACTATCATATCATTGTAGCTAGCTAATAGTTGTCTCACATATCCACGAGGTATGGTAGAGGACATATTAGTTAAGGTTGATAAATTCATATTCCATGTAGATTTTGTATTTTTTGACATAGAGAAAGATGTAGAGGTGTCTATCATATTGGGTGGACCATTTTTGGCCACTGGAAGGGCCCTAATTTATGTTCAACTAGGTAAGTCGATGTGTCTCTTATAAATGGGTGTTCTATAATGCAAATAGATCAAAAATCTTGTGCTAAATGAGACAAATCATGCTCAAACATAAGCAATTATACAAGTAGTACTAGAGTATTTCAGGATATCAATCCACATGGAAAACAATATTTCTATGCTTAGTGAAACACAATACAATAAAGTAGAAAGAGAATATGCAAAAGGTCTATCTTAAAGAAAAATGGTTGGAAGACAATATTTCACGTGGGTAACTGTGTGTTAGAATGTAAATGCATGAAAAGTGAACTCACCGCTGTTAAACAGTAAAAAAATAGGCTTTGGGTGGTTAATGAACGTTTCTCAAGTAAAGTGATACTCTATGTTGTAGCAAGTTCTAGAAATGAAGTAACATTCACTGTAAATCAAGATTCTCACTCAAGGACACTCTATCGAAGCTCTTATGGTCATAAATGAACCTAAACTTATGTCTAAACCCCGCTTCATTAATTTTAGAACCAACCATTTTTTATTTTACAACTTCAACACTATGTCTAGTGCTTCTTCATAAAGAAGAAATACTTCAGCTATTGTTGCATTATTTACACTATTCCAACATCTCTATGTCTATCAACACAAAGATAAAAGGTACTTTCTACCAACAGTCCACATGTCATTGCACATTCTATTAAAACAAAGCATAAATAAACTGAGAATGTATTTCAAAAATTAGAGAAATGCTACTTCATAGCTATTGGCTTGCATGATGCTGAGGCTCAAATTTGCAATAAAAACCACACAAAGAATTGTGCAAGTGCACACAGTCAGCAGCAAGTGATAAGTATTTATATTATCTCCACAGAGATTAGTGGTAGATTTTGAGCTATTCTAACTTAACCCTTTAGTGAATTCAACAAGTAACAAGGACAAATGTTTAGTGCAATTTTGTAACTAATGTTGGAGTAAGGTAAATGACATAATAAAAAGAATGCTTTTGCAATTGTAAGGATGAATGGCTTCAGATTAAGGTACAATGTATTTTCCCTAAAATAGAATGCTGAAGCAAAGGAATTGGAATCGAATCACACAACAATAGTCTCTACATCCTCCTATATCCCCCAATTATCTTAAGTTAATTCCCATTAACCTATATGAGTTAAACCAACTGTTTTTGCGCATTATGTGAGTGATTATCCCTAACCTCATCACTTAGCCATTGCTAACCTAATCTTAGAGGCTAATGTGTTTTAAAAGCAATCTACTCGTATTATCTCCTGAAACATAGAGAAGATATTTATGCACGTTGGCCAAACAAACATAAACATTAAGCATTAAAGAACGCTTCTAAAACAACTTAATCCGATAAACTTTACTTCAAATCTGAATCCATTCAACAACATCTCCCTTAATCCTCACCCAAAGGTCATTAGTTCATACTAAAATGAATAAAAGACAGTAAAAAATAAATGAAAATAGTAAGCGAGTTCATAATAAAATAAAACTCTAAGAAACTGCATAATCAGTTGCTCCACGAAAAAAGTTGCAAGAATCATTTTTTCTGCTCTAGCCTTCAATGGAGTTTCTACCTTCTACAAGTTCTTCTCTATAAGAATTCAAAACTGCAACAACAATGAATGACGAAAACTCGCAGAAGAAAAGGCTGAAAACTAAAATCGAAAATAATCTTCTAAAAACAAACTCTTTTCTTTTGGCGGCCGCCTTTTCTATTTATAAGTCTTCTGTTGTGATTAGGAAACCTATTAAATCAAATCGTCCACGTGGCATGCATCTAATGGTTGATTAATTCTGTAAAAGAAAGAATCGTTTCCATATTTCAAAATTCAATTATTTTCTTGCAGATCCTCTCTGTACTTTTTGCTCCCAAGTTGTTCAATCAATAATTATGCTAAAATAATGTTGCATCTTTTATCTACCAAAAAAAATATCTAGAATCATTAGTAATTAACCCTAAATTCCTTCTATTTCATTTAAATGCTGGCATAAATAGAATGATACAACAATATGAATGTCTCAAAAGTCGTATATACAAAACAAAGATAAATCAAGCAATTACTCCATAAATCAAAGGCAATTTACTCCAAGAATGAGATGAAATCTAGCCTAAAAGACTCCTACTAACTCTCTTTCGGAGACTTATCAATAGCTCACATTACATTGAGTTTTCCATTAACCACTCAAAGAAAAGCTTAGCTACTAACCATGGTACTAAAACAATTCATTTGAATAATTACAACAACTTGAAATGAAACGCAAAATAAAAATGAAAACAAGTAAATATAAGAAAAATGGGAAGGAGAATGGCTTAAAGAATGGTTTGTCAACTTGTTTCTTCCTCTTGGAACTCCTTCTTCTATCGAGAGAGAGAGATTCCTTTCCTTTATGAGTATTCATTTCCCGTCGGCTGCTTGTCCTAAATTTGTGCACCTCTTGCCTTAAATATGGAGAATGGAATGTCAAATTAGTGCTTCCTTTAGTACCACATCTAAAGAGGAGTGAAATCCCATGTATTTTTATCTTCAAACGAGTGTTGCAGTCAGGTTGATCACTTTAGTCTTCTGTAAAAATTTCTAACTTCCACTTTGTTGGCACATTTTGTTCATCTTAAATTTGTCGCTTGATGATGCTTCTTGTTAATCCTATGAATGTTTATCTTTAGCTATTTTTTGCACATGTAGACTTGGAAAGCGTACAAAGAGGATTAAATAAATCAAGAGTTGTACAAAATGATCTCTTAGTAGTAGATATGTACACAGAGCTTTAAACCATGCCTTTTTAGTCTAAAGATTACTAAACAACATCAAATTCATCTTCTTTAGAGACTAATATAACTATCTTTTGGAGATTTATTAACTGACCTTGAGAGTAAATGATGAGAAGGTAATCTTCAACATCTATCGATCCATGAAATACCCTGGTGAGGTAACTACTTGTCATAGGATAGATGTAGTTGATAAATTTGTTGCTGAATTGACGGATTTGATATTATCTGTTATGAATTTTGAGAAAAGCATGTTGGATCTTGGTTGTGATAGTGTGAATATGTTGGATGATGATGTTGAATTTGATTCTGTTACTTTAGATCAAATTCCTATCTACCATGTTGATAATGAGTTTTTGCCATTATTGCCTGTCTATGAGATTGAGACTATTGAACCACCTGCATTTGAACTGAAACAATTGCCTGCACATTTACTTTATGCTTTCTTAGGAGATTCTTCTAATTACCATATGATTTTCTTTTGTTCATTTGAATAAAGTAGAAAAAGAAAAACTTATGAGAGTCTTGCGTGCACATAAGTCTGCATTAGGTTGGTCTATTAGTGATTTCAAAGGCATTAGTTCATATGTAGTCATGCATAGAATTCTTATGGAAGATAATTTTCGTCCTTTTGTAAAGCATCAAAAGAGACTTAATCCCTTAATGAAGGAAGTAGTCAAGGCAAAAGTGTTAAAATTGTTGAATGCAGGTATCATTTAAGTCATTTCTAACAGCTCTTGGGTGAGCCATGTGCATGTTGTGCCTAAGAAAAGTGGGATGACTTTTTAGTTAAGAATGATAAGGATGAGTGCATTCCCACCAGGACAGTAACAAGGTGGGATCTGTGCATAGATTATAGGAAGTTGAATAAGACCACTAGAAAATATCATTTTCCACTTTCTTTTATTTATCAAATGTTAGATAGATCGGCTGGTTAACCTTGCTATTAATTTTTTAATGGTTATCGAGATTTCAACTAGATCGCCATTACTCTTGAAGACCAAGAGAAAATAATGTTCACATGTCCCCGTATAATGAATGCTTTTAGAAGAATGTCGTTCAGGTTGTGTAACACACCTGCGACATTTCAGCGTTGTATGATGGTCATCTTCCACGATCTCATTGAAAAGATTATGGAAATCTTTATGGATGATTTTTCTATCTTTGGTTCATCATTTGAGAACCATTTACATCATCTCTCTTTAGTTTTGCAGAGGTGCCAAGACACCAACCTTGTCATGAATTAGGAGAAATGCCACTTCATGGTAAAGAAAGGTATAGGGATTGGGCACAAAGTGAAAGAGAAAGGCTTAGAGGTACATCGAGCCAAGATTTCTGTCATTGAACAACTTCTATCTCCAGTGAATGTAAAGAAAGTTCGTAGTTTATAGGATATATGGGTTTTAAACGTCGCTTTATTCGTGGTTTTTCTAAGAGAACTATATCATTATGTAATATGCTTGAAAATGACTCTCTTTCTAGTTTTGATGATGCATGTTTCCTGGTCATTGATTTGTTGAAAGAAAAATTAATTTATGCTCTTGTCATTATTTTGCCTGATTGGAGTTAGCCTTTCAAAATGACGTGTGATGCTAGTGACTATGCATTAGGTTTAGTCTTAGGCCAACGTCGTGATAAATTTTTTAGCGCTATCTATTATGCAACTAAAACTCTTAAATTCTTATTTAATAAAAAGGATGCTAAACCTAGATTGATCAGATGATTCTCTTGTTGTAGAAGTTTGATTTTACGATCAAGGACATGAAAGAGTGTAAGAATTTGGTCGTTGACCACGTGTTTAGGATTGAGAATAGGAGCATTCTACAAAACCACGCGATTTCTGAGGACTTTTTTTAATGAAAGGCTATATTAGGTAGAGCATGACTTACCTTGGTTTTCTGACGCAGTTAATTATTTTGCACAAGGTGTGCTACCACTGATTTGAACTCCTACCAAAAGAAGTAGCTCTTGCATAAGGTAATGTTCTATCCCTGGGATGACCTATTGCTATTTAAAGTTTGATTTGACCATGAGATTTGAAGGTGTGTCCCTATTGAGGAGGTTGCCGAAATTATTTTTGAGTGTCATTTGTCCCCCTGTGGTGGTCATTTTGGACCAACTTGTACTACACCAAAGGTATTGCAATCTTGTTTTTATTGACCTACTCCGTTTAAAGATTGCTACACTTTTTTTAAGGCGTGGGATACGTGCCAACGAACAGGTAACATTTCTAGACAACATGAATTTCCTTTAACTCTCATCTTACAGGTAGAGTTATTTGATGTATGAGGTATAGATTTTATGGGCCCTTTCACCCCTTCTAATGGTTATTTGTATATTTTTTGTAGTTGTAGACTATGTGTCTAAATGGGTAGAGGTCATAGCCACTAGGAAGAATGACACAAGTGTGGTTTTACACTTATATCATAAGCATATTTTCAAACATTTTGGCACACCACTAGCAATTATTAGTGATGAGGGGTCACATTTTTGTAACAAATTGGTTGATTCTTTACTTGCTAAATATGAGGTTAAGGATAAACTGTTTCTAGCATATCATCCCCAAACTAACACTCGAAGATGCACTATGGGCATATTGGACAACTTTCAAAACACCAATTGGTACATCCCTGTACAATTTGGTATTTGTTAAGGCTTGCCACCTATCAAGAAGCTAAATTTTGTTCAGCAAAAGGCTGGTACGCACCAATTACTACAACTCAATGGGATGGAGGATTTTCGAAGACAAGTGTATGAGAACACGAAGCTTTACAAAGAAAGAACCACAAGATGGCACAATCAACAAATTCTACAAAGGTCTTTCTTACTTGATCAAAGAGTTCTTTTATTTAACTCACATGTACGATTCTTTCCTGGAAAGCTTAGATCGAGGTGTTTGAGCTACTTCATCTTAAAAGAAGTGTCCTCGTATGGAGCTATAGAGTTGCAAGTTAGTGATAGGTAAATGTTTAAGGTCAACGCTCAAAGGGTGAAGCACTATTGTGGAGGAGAAGACCGACGAATGAAAGACATGTTCTTGAAAGAGCCTATTTGAATTTGACGTCTCATCTACCTCGAGATAATAAACCCAAGACTTATTGGGAGGCAACTGAAGTTTATTATTTTTCATACTTTGTTTATTTAGTTTAGTTTTGTGTGCTCTAATCTCACGTGTTCCTTTGATTTTTTCCCTCTTCTTTAGAAGCTTCATTCTTGGTCGTAGTCTTCCACATGGGTATCAATTTCATGGACTACCTCACTCTCTAGACCAATATTGTTTACTCTCATGCATGGTTTTATTTTTCATACATTGAGGACAATGTATAGTTTAAAGTTGTGGGTGGATATATTGTGTACTTTGTGTTGATGAGCTTTGAAGTGCATGAATTGTATGTCTTAGACGTAAATTGTACGTCTTGGCTGACATTCTGACTTTTTGAGATAATTTGTAAATTTGTTGGACTAATTTGGATTATATGAGACTATAAAATATTGAATTGTCATGATGCTATATGCTTGCTGCTGATTAGGATGGCCTAGGATTTGCTGTGATTTGTGTGTTGTGTTTCAATTATGTAAAGAGAAAGGCATACTTCTTATTCGAGTTATTTTAAATCCTTCTAGAGTACTGAAGGTTTAGAGTATTTTTAATGGAGCTATAATTTAGTTTTCACCCCAAAAACTAATGTACTAGTTAAATGATTCTTTAGCATGATTAGAAGTAGTAGTTCAAAAGAAATAATTGAAAAAGAGTACTCCTCCTTTCTCGATGTGTTAGTAATCAAGGACATTGATGACATCCATTGTTTGCCACTACATGAACAAGATGAAAGAGAGTGAATAAGCTTAGGCACCTCTAATGGATGCATTGCTCATAGTTGGATACCTTTCACCAGTGTGGGTAAGTCAAAGTTAAAGCATCACATCTTGAGAGGGTTCTTCTTTTATCCAAAAGAAAAAAATATAAAATAAAAAATAAAAAGAATCCCTTAATAGTACTGTAGAGCAAGATTTGGGGGTAAACTATAGGAAGTTCTTTTAAATTGATGCTAGGATTATGAGGACAAAAATAAGTGGGGCTTCCACACACACACATGAGGGATGAAAAGAATTGGACTTCAAATCTCTTGATGATAGAATGTGCTTGAATGTTCCTGTTCTGGTGAAAGTATACTATTAGAGCAACGAGGTTTGAGTCAATTTCATGCCAGTTTTGCATTTTCTTATGTTGTTGTGCTTTACTTTTTCTCGAGACTAGCAAAACCCTATGTTTATGGTGGTTGATAACATTCAAAAAGTTGTATTTTTGTACTATTATTTGGCTAATGTTATGTTTAGAATGTGAGCTTTGATGCCAATTATTGTTGATGTTGTAGGAACCAAGCTTTTCATGAGAAATTGGGGATTTTGAATTGATGAGAAAGAAAATGAATCTAAAGTGGTGAAAAACGGGGCTAAGGCATGAAGAAGGGAAGAAGAAACCCAAAAAAAAACCCAAAAGGATAGTGTCCTGAAGCCACAAAGAATCATTGAGACGCTCCCAAAGTTTCCTTCTATATGAATTGTTCTCTAGCCACAACGTCAAGACGCTTCAAAAAATGAATTCATGCCTCACTTGATGCTACTCAATGCTGCAGAGCGCTGTGATTCACATTGAACAGCATTGAGACACTCCAAAAGTGAATAAAAATAATTTTGGAGGTGCATACGTGTTTTTGGAGGGGTACCTTGTCTTTTCATAGGGCAATATCAAGACATATTTTTGGAGATGGTGTCAAGGATTTCAGTATAAAAACATTATTACCCACGAATTTCCAAGCCTTTTTACCAGGATTATTGAGAAACAATGCACTGACTCTTGGGATTTAAAGCTGTGAGCATTGAAGAAAGATTATCTAGAGCTTAAAGGTCAAAGTCAAGAGCTCGGGCTGCGATTCTACAACAGAGACAGAGTCAAATCGTTCAGATAGTCATTTATCGTTCTCTCATTCTCTTTAAAATTTGGAAATTCATGTATAAATCTGTATTGTGTTGTTCTGAGGCTATAAGTAGCTAACTATCATAAGTTCTACGAGTCAATGTAGTTTATGGAATATTGATTGGCTATTTTTACTCTTAAGATTTAATTTAGCAATAAATTCATTCAAGTATATTTGTGCTTAATGCTTTCAATCACTTGACCCGTGATTAATTGATGTATGTTCAATTTCTTGCTCGAGAGAGGATTTTCAGACTAGATATAAAATGTTGACTAGTGTGGTTTATGCACAAAAGTGATAAGTGAGGATTAAAGGTTGTTAACGAAGGAGCTTAATGTCATGCAAGTTAATTAATTGCAAAAAGATTTGGCTTAATTTCTTAAGGTGAGAAAGGGTTGAGCTCGAGAGAGAAAACTTGAACTTTAGGCTTCTAGACTTATTAAATTGATGGTAGATCATTCTTAAGGGTAAGTTAATTGAGTCTATTAATACATAAACGAAGTCAATACTCTCGAACTACTTTGTAATGGAATTTCTCCTCCCTATATTAGTTTGATTGCACTACTTTTAGTTTTACAACTCCTTGGATGGGTTATATTTCCCTAAATAAAATTGGACTAATTAACTTGGTACTTTAAAGTATTAGCAAATCCATCTCCAGAAAACAATACTCGGTCTTTTCTATATTATAATTTGACCCGTGTGCTTACGATAGCATATTGAAAGTGAGTTTTTTGCATCAACTGGGTGTAGAGGCGTTTGCATAGGTGCGTTTGAGTGGCAGTAAGGGGCACTCATGATAGGCGTGCATGATAACTCTCCAAAATAAAGTTATTATTACACTTTTATGGTGAAATTTAGCTCTTTATTTGATAAAGTATCTATATTTTGTTGATCAAATTGCCAGAACTACCTTTGTTTTGCATCTAGGACTCTTGACAGCTTTCATATTACTGAATTATTCTATTTGAAGCATCAAATAATGAATTTTGAGAGATCTACACTTATTTGCGACTGATTTTGGCTAATTTGTCAGCAGATAGATAAGAGAACATTATTTTAGCAAAAGTTGAAGACAAAAGATTGCAGAGAAAATGATCGAGCAATTCTAGAGCAAAACGGACACAAAGATTTCCTGGGAGAATAGCAGAATTGATAATACGAAAATAAATTCTTTATTTACTGAACTAAGGATCCCATGGATGAGTGACACATCGATAATTTGACCTAATGAGCTTCCAAATCACTCAAGATGAGTTATAAAGTGAAGAGTCGCGACCTTTTAGAGAGGCGGGGAGGAGAGAGACAATTTTCCAGAGTTTAGAGTTTTTATCAAATTTTCACAAATAGGACTAAAGTCAAAAAGTACGAAGAGGAAGAATGTTGTAGAATTTACTACTGTCATTGAAGGCTGAAGCAACAAGTAAGATTCATTAAGAATCTTTATTAGAGAAAATAAAATTCTGCATCATTCTTCTCATTCATATCAAATTGTCTTTATGAACTCAATGTTGTTGTTATTGGTTTTTCTGTCTATTCAATATTGTTGCATCAACTAATCATCTTTAGGTGAAGATTAAGAGTAATGTTATTGAATTGAATTAGAATTGAAGTAATTCATGTAGTATTGGTTTGTTTTAAAAGTGTTCTTTATTGCTTAATATTGATGTATGTTTGGCCAACACGCATGAATAGCGTTTCTAAGTTTTAGGAGAACTAAAGAGGAGTAGTTTGCATTTAAAATATATTATGAGACCAATCTCCAACTCCACGGGTAAGTGGCAGGCCTTCTCAAATACCAAGTTGTACTGAGATGTACCAATTAGTGTTTTAAAGGTTGTCTTGTATGCCCATAAAGCAACATCAAGCCTCTGAGACCAATCCTACCTGTTAGTTCGAAATGTCTTATCCAATTTGGTTGATTTTCGTATTAAATACCTTAGCATGACCTTAGTTTGGGAATGATATGCTAATGAAACTTTATGCTTTACCCCATAGTTTTTCAATAGAGAATTGAACATCTTATTGCAAAAATGGAACCCCTCATACTAATTATAGCCCTAGGTGTGCCAAAACGTATAAATACATGCTTTTTCAAAAATTACAAAACAACATGTGCATCATTTTTCTAGTGACCACTGTCTCTAACCACTTAGAAACATAGTCTACAACAACTAAGATATACATATAACCTTTAGAAACAGGAAAAAGACCCATGAATTCAATACCCCACATATCAAATAATTCTACCTGTAAGATAGGTGTCCATGGACATTCATGATGTCAAGATATATTACCGATTTTTTGGTACTTATCACACATCCTAACAAAGGTATAGCAATCTTTAAATAGTGAGAGCCAGTAGGAACCTAATTTCATACATTTGCTGCTGTGCGAGTTGGGCCAAAGTAACCACCACAATGAGATGAATGTCACTCACCTATGATCTTCGTAGTTTCTTCTAGAGGGATACATCTCAGGATAACATCGTTAGAGCAAATTTTAAAACTAAATGGGTTATCCCAAAGATAAGACTTTACCTCATGCAGGAATCTCTTCTTCTTTTTGGAGTTCAGCTTAGGTGGTAGGACACCTTCTGTAAGAAATTTCATAATGTTAGTAAACCATTGCTAATTATGCCCAACTTGATACAAACTCTCATCAAGGAAGTTCTCAAAGATGGGATGCTATTCTGTTGAGTGATAACACTTAAAAAATGCTCTTTTATGGCCTTGAATTTCGTAGTTTTTTTGTGCATAAAGTATGCTTTAATGCTTTTATTTGTGGATTTTTGTTAGAATCGAGTAATTGTAAAGAAAAGATGAACTTAAGGATGTTTTGGGGTAGCGTCGAGACAACGCTCCCTAGCGTCTCGACAATGCTAATGCCTGCTATATAAGATTTAGTTCACCTAGGGCTTCGGGAGAACCATTGTTTGTGAGATTTTCGAGGAACATTGATAGTTTATGTGGGCTTTCTTTCTGGAGCTGAGGAGACGTCTTTCTATTGTTCAGAAGTAAAAATTGAGAGCACGATAATCAGTTTGGAGCCAGAGACGGAGAAAAATTGACCCGAGAGCCCTCCTTTCTTCTCTTTTTGTTTTGTAAACTGTTGTAATGTTGTTTATTGGGTTGTTTTCTGCTATGAACAGTAGTTAATTAAATTAGTTTTAAGGTGTTGGTTAATTTATCGAAAAATTTTTCTATTATCAAACTCTTTAATAAATCTATTGTTGTTTTCTTCTAAATTTCAGCCCTTAATGCTTCCATTTCTTTGGCCAATACGTGTACTGAACTGTTGTATTTACTACTATGCATGAGAGACAGAGTAGTAAATTAGACCTACGGAGTTTAGACTTACATTCTTCAATGTACGAAAGTGATAAGGGAGTGTTTGAGGTCGATGATAGGTTATTTATACGTGATTTTTTGTTTTTAATAACGAGAGATTGAGTTGAAACTTAATTGTGAGGATCAGTTGACCTCAAAAGGGGAAAGCCCAGTTTAATAAACCTAGACTTAGAAAATTAACATGAGAAGGCATCTCTTGAGTTTAATGAATTGGTTAATTGCGTCGTTAAGAACGCCAACACCCTAGAACTACCTTGTTTGTTGAATTTCCACCATTAGAGTGCTCTTTGCTTACTTTTTAGATCAGAATTTGTTGCATGAAGTTTATACTCCGAGATAAACTCAAGAAAATCAATCAGTAAGTAGAAGAATTTGAGATTTGATCCCCAAAGGATGATACTCAGTCTCAATCATTTTATATATTGTAATTGACCCGTGCACTTACATTGATACACAGTGAGGTACGATCAAGTTTTGAGAGTCGTTTTCGAGAATTGGCGTTTTTAATTCTTTTATTATTGACGCATTTTAATAGATCGTAATCTATGGTCTATTTGTACTTCTTTTTCTTTTTTTTAATATTATTTTTTGCGTATGCAACGTAGTCACGGGCTAATCTTGTTCCCTTTGATCCAGCAATTGATAGGATATTCAAAAGGAATTTGAGAAAACATCGGATTGAGCTCGAGGTGATGGTGGAGCGACAAGGAGCCCCAACGAAAATACGTGATTATTCCCATTACACAGTCCTTAATGCTCAGCCTGGGATCACACACACCGCTATTAATGTCAATAATTTCAAGATGAAGCTAGGACTCATCTAGATTAGGAGGGAGAGTGCTTTCAGGGGCACCTAGTCTAAGGACTCTCACAAGCACATCTGCCCATTCATGGAGATATGTAGCATGATAAAGATAAATGGATTTTTTAATGACTCATCCGCTTATGTTTGTTCCTTTCTTCGGTACAGGATGAAGCGATGGATTGGTTTGACTCCTTACCTTTAGAGAGCATGACAAGTTGGAATTAGTTGGCCCAAGCCTTAAATTTTTTCCACCAGCTAAGACTCAAAAGCTTATGACAAAAATTGGAGCGTTAAAGCAGAACAATGGCGAGCAGGTGTACGAAGCATGAGAGCATTACAAGAAGCTACTTAGAAAGTGTCCCCAGCGCAGATACCAAGTCTAAGTATAGATTCAGCTATTTTATAATGTCTTATCTAGTAGAACTAAATCATTCTTGATGCAGCTGCAAAGGTTCTAATTTTCTAAAACAATCGAGGTTACCTAAGCATTGTCGAAGGACATGACAATCACGATCTATAACTGGCCATCAGAGAGGTCCACCTCAGGAGTAGCTGGGATGTATGAACTGGATGAAGTAAGTTCACTTAAAGCTCAGATGGCTACACTTACTAATGCCATATGTAATCTTTCGATGCCAGGTAAGAACCAATCGATAGCATCCATGGTAGCATGCCATTCTTACCCTAGTTCGAAGAGCCCAAATTTCGAGCAGGCAAACTTTTTGAACAAGAACTATGAAAATCAGTATGGAGGTCAGTAGAACCCATTGCCTAACCACTACCATTCAGGATTGAGAAATCACAAGAATTTTTCAAATGCTAACACTAAAAAGTTTTGTAAAGACCCCCTAGATTTGCATCGTCATCCTAGTAGCAGCCTACTGAACCTAAAGAAGATGTTGGGAGCATTTATCAAGGAGTCCAAGAATAAGACCAGTAGCCTAGAGAGTAGAATGGATAGCCAGAAGAAGGCCACGAAGAATTTAGAAGTGCAAGTTGGTCAGATAGCCACAAACCTTAGCTCCATGTAGAAAGGTAAGTTCCATAGTACTACTAAGGTAAATCCTAGGAAACAGTGCAATGCTATTTCTTTGAGGAGTGGAAAGACTTTGAGTGAGCCTGAAAATGAGGCTGAAAAGAATGCTGAGAAGAAGAAAGAAAAAGTTGGAGTTAAAGAGAAGAAGGAAAGAGTGCCCACACAAGTTCTGGGAAGTATTCTGGTCCTATCCCTATTGATTTTAGGAGACTTCATTACCCTCAACGTTTTGTGAAAAAGAATTTAGTTGTTCAGTTCTCGATGGAGATTTTTAAGAAACTTAACATTAACATTCCCTTTGTTGATACTTTTGAACAGAGACCACACTATGTGAAGGTCATGGAAGAAATGCACTCCACGAAGAGGAAGTTTGAGAAGTATGATACCATGAGCTTCTAAGGAGTGTAGTGGTATACTACAAAGAAAACTATCTTAGAAATCGAAGGACCTATAGAGTATTACTATCCCTTATACCATTGGTAGCTTAGATATTAATCGTACATTGTGTGATTTGGGAGCCTCTGTTAACTTGATGACATTGTATGTGTATAGGAAACTAAACTTAGGAGAGGTGCAACCCACTATTATATCCCTACAACTTACGGATCGATCAGTTATGCATCCACGAGGTATGATAAAGGATGTATTAGATAAGGTTGATAAATTTATCTTCAATATAGACTTTGTTATGCTACACATAGCAGTAGATGCATAGGTACCCATCATCTTGGGAAGACCATTTCTGGCCACTAGAAGGGCCTTAATATACGTGCAGCAAAGTATGCTAACCTTGAGGGTGAATGATGAAGAGGTAAACTTTGACATTTATTGAGCTCCTAAACACCCTACCGAGGTTAGTACTTACTTTAAATTCTGAGATTTTTGTTGTTATGGATGATGGAAAATGCATATTGAATCCCACTTGTGGTAACTTACGTGAATCACATAAGATTGTGCATGTTTCCTCTATTGTAGATTATGTTGAGCTTGTGCATCTTCTTTCTATTTCTGCTAGGCATGCTGAGAATGATTCTATGCATATATTGCTTAATGAAAAATGTATAGTTGTTGAACCTCCTATAGAAACCCTTGCCTGCACATTTTTGCTATGCCTATTTTGATCCTTATGCTCATCCTATGGTTATGCCTTCTAGTGTGAGTAGAGTAGAAGAGAACATTTTTTTGAATATCGCAAGATTAAGAATGAGTATGGAAGAAGCAAGGTGGATGAAGGACGTGGTTGTCAAAGAGTGGTTGATTTGATGTCTCATCTAGCTCGAGACATTAAACCAAGCACTTCTTGGGAGGCAACCCAAGTATCTCTTCTTTGCTTGCTTGTTTTCTGTCAATTTGTTTAGTTAGCCCATATTTCTATTTGAATTTCACTATATTTCTCCATTCAGGAGCCATAAGCACCAATGTACTAATTCCCACTTGTTTGTCGTTGTTGTGGGCCATCTCACCCTCTAGGCTAGTATCGTTTACTCTTGTGCTTTGTTTTCTTTTCCATACATTGAGGACAATGCATGATTTTAAGTTTTGGATGGGGTGTCTTGAGTATTGTGCATTGTTTAGAATAGTATATTTGAGAATTGTGTGTTGAGCTTCTACATTTTGTGTTGATTGAGTGTTGATTGGATTTCTGGATAAATTGCTTTTTGATTAGTATAAATTACTTTTTGATAAGTATGATTGATAGTTGAGTTGTGTGCTGAATAGGGGAACTCTCTATGCTTGTTTGTTGTGATTAGGATAGCCAATGAATTGCTTTGAATTGCATGTGGTGTGAAATAGTGGAAATAGGAAAGCATACTTCTAATGTGAGTTATGTTTGAATCCTTCTTTGAACCCCTTATTCTTGAGAACGTAGTCCACCTATTTAGAGTTATGAAGGTCTAGAATGTCTTTAATGGGGTTATGCTTTTGATGTCTTCCAAATCGTCTAAATATTGGCTAAGTGAACTTCTAGGTTGAGTAGTAATTGTGCATAAAAAGACGTGTTCAAAGGGAGCTACCTTTCATCACCTATGTGGGTAAGCGAAAATGTGAAGGAATCGAATTCCCAGCGGAAGCAGTTGAACGCTTAATGCATTCAAACATGAATTTGGGTAGGAAGAAAATTTACAGAAAACTAAAATACAGAGAACGATT
>JAOANK020409014.1:0-13577 GCA_026257165.2 Telfairia occidentalis | reverse complement strand
CAAAAAAATAATTTTTCTGAATATGAATCACTATTCATATATATAATATTTAAATCTTATTTAAATATTATTTTCAACACTCTTTGATCGTTTTAATTCATAATCAAATGACGAGACGTTAAAATATATCATATATATTTAATGTTCACTCTCTACATTTCAAACTCATTCACCACAATGTCTTAAGGTTTTATCCGTTGTGAGCTAGCCGAGGGACCTAATGAACCTATAGATCATGAGCTCCAACGATCCAAGATTAACTAGCTAAACTCTTTAACCTAGCTAACCAACATTCGTTAACTAACAGGACACTCCACTAAAGCCCGTAGTTGTACTCTCCTAACTATAGATATATTTCTGTCAATTTGATATAACCATGATCAATAAGTCGACCCTTCACAGGTTGTTTGTAATCTCAGCTGGGTCAAAATACTGTTTTACCCCTAGATTACCTCTTGTTTCTCAAGTACCACTGACCCTCTAATGAACAACTAGTTTGTGATCCAACCGCCAAATCGATTCTCTCTTGGGCCAATGAGAGGGTGAGGCCCCTTGTTCAAGACTTGGAATCAGCACTTCAAGGAACAACCTCTCTACTATCCCTAAGGTCGGATAGGAATGAATTTCATCTTGTAAGACTATGTCCCCAACTATCGACTTACCCCTGAAATGGGAGGCATATTGAGCAGGTGATGATGAGTCTCTCTCACCTATGCAAATCTAAGAATAATCCTAAATAAACATGAGTTCATAGTTAGCTCAAGATTAAGATTGAGTTACCTAGGTCATCGATATGAAATTAGTCAGTGTATATCAGTAAAAGGTGTTATAAAGAAACAGTGACTATTTCGTGGTCTAGTCTTATGCAAACTCATTGCATAGAACGCCCCTATTCGCATGTCTCCACATGAACGATTCAGGATCACATCATTCGTATCATATACAAAGTGGGTCGTGTCCTGTAGTGTCCCCATGATAAGGTACCTAGCCTAATCCTTATACTATATACCCTTTTGGCTATTTACTCAAACTTGATCCATGTTTATGTCTCCACATAAAGTTCATGTACTCATTTTATAGCCATGGGTTCTTAGTTTATTGGATTTATAGAGTTATACTTAATCATTTACTTTATTCAATAACAACTTTACTGTATAACTACAATAACCACTTTATTAATAATTGAATATGTTTACAATGTTTAGATGCCACAAGTTTTAAGACATAAAACCCCAACAGGTGGTTACTACTTGGCCGTGGGGACTTACTTATGCTTACGATGTAAACAGTCTATAGAATCCCAAACTAAGCTCTAATACCAACCGTAATGGCCCAACTAAATCTAACATTAACACCGTTACTTCATTCATGCATAGGTATTCTAAAGACTTAAGTTTAAATAGTGAACTAAAATACTAGATTAAAATTTCATAAGTCAATATCCTTAAATCGGGATCCCAAGAAAAATTCTCATCAAAACACTAAAACCAAAGACAAAACATAGAAAAAGTTTAAGTCTGAAGAAAACTAAATAAAACAACATGAGTTCAATTAAAAAAGTGAAACTTAAACACTTGTCCATGTCCTTGGTAACCCACGTCGTCAACCACCATGGACAGAACGATTGTTGCTTGAAAAATGTTAATAAAATAGATTTAGTATTTTTAACAAATACCCAGTAAGTAACCCAACTTACAGGGTCAGACCTACAAACACCAGCAATCACGCATATCATGGACTTAACATCTAGGACCTATTTATTGTCTTGCTTATCAGGCCGAATGACCAACAACCTTTATCCCATGATGTAGTGATCTCACTTTGGGTACGAGTGTGGGCCCTCGATTTAATTGGAGGTATCCGACCGCAACCAATGTTAGATGGTACTCATTCCAAGCAACTAGATCCTGCCCAACATCAATCCTTATGGTGTGGGAGGTAGTTGTCACCCTTTTAAATTATAAATTCATATCTTATGGTTCATGCAAGGTCCCATAAACATGCAACATGAAAATTTAACATTTACATCATGCATGTCATATTATACTAGTCCTCATCACATCATATTTAAGCAAAATAATTTCCAAGCATGCCAATACATGTATATAATATATTATCATCACAACTTACTAAAATCAACATGCTAATATGCCATACACATATAACATGGTAACCTACACATATAAGGCATATTACATTGTAATTTATATACATATAAGTTTTACCATGCAAACATCATCTGACCTAAGCCTTTAATGGGTCGTAAGTGAAGTCACTTACCTCCAACGAGTTTTACACCTTCTCTAATAAACTGGTCAAGGTATACTTGGTCAACCTCAAGTCAAGCACAAAATTCACTTTAGAAAAATCAACTTAAACTAATTTTTATCTGATTTTGAGGCTAGATCTAGGGATATAACACCACTAGAAGCTTACTATTTAAAAACCAACTCCACGTGCCGCCACCCCTGTCCACACGCCGTCGAATTTTGAGTCACGACCATTGGATCTAAAACTACGAATCACTAGGAATCCAACGTCGCTGGTCATTCACCAAAACGATGCCTCACGCGCCCTCACACTCGGCGCAAACTTGGCACGTGTAGCCCATTCCTCGCCATGGGTAGTGGTTGTTGCACGTGCGTGTGACCTCACCCCTACTCCATTCAACACCCTGTTTTCACCAACATGTAGATCCTATCCTCAAGGTCCTTTTCCACTCTTCTTCGCTCACAAAAATCCACTCTTTGGCCAAAAAAGAAGAGAAAAAACTTGATTAAAAGCCCGTCCCAAGCAAAACCAAAAATAAAAAATCGTAAAAACACACCCATACCTTCCATATCTAATGAGCCCTACAGCCTACAGCCGCCCACAAGCCGAAAGTGAGAAAAAAACTCTTGATGTGAGGAAAAGAGAGAAAAAGGCTCCAAAATAAGAGAAACACCTAACTCGAACCTTTTCTCACAACTCCTCTCACCGGGCAGCAATTGGAACTGATGGGTAACTCAGAGCCAGCATGAGAAAATGAGTGAAAGAAGGTGGCATGGTGGTGGTGTTGGAGAGAGGCGTGAGAGGGGGAGAATTTTCTTCCTTTTTATTTTCTTTTGGCAAAAACAATTGGGTTGTGGCTAGGGTTTCCTTAAGGTGGCTTATATATGACCCTTAAACCCTAATCCTAACCCACATTCCACTTATTTACAAATTTTCCATTACCAAGTTAATTTTTATTTAATATACAAAAACAAACTAAATTATCAAATTCCTCTCCAATAAAATCTAAATAATTTTCTAATTAATAGGCACCAAAAATACACACTTGTTTATCCCTATTTTAAATTCATAAATTAACTTAATCAATTATCGAAAATAAAATTACGGGATCTAACAAAAATATCATCATTCGAAACAAAATTTCAGCAATATAATTAAAGTAAACATAAACATGAGTTTAGTCACAACTACTCAAGTTCTCGAGTAGCAATATAATCAAAGTAAACATAAACATAAACATGAATCAAAAATCCTATTACTGGTTAAACAAATGCAGAAACCACCATGCTCGAGTAGAAAAAATCATAAACTAGTGATAGTTGACATTGAAGCAACATTTCCAAAGCATGAGTGAAAGAGAGGGAGAGAGATTTAGCAAAATCAGACAAACATTGAATGGGATGATTTTTGGAGCGTGCAAGAAGAACAAACTTTGAATCTAATTGATTGATAAATTTTGGGGTGGCAGATTTAGGATTCAGAGTGATGAGAAAGCTATAGTGAGAGAAAAAGAGAATGAGAGATTGCATAAGATTGAGGTGAACGTTAGGGCTAAAAGTAAAATTATTTGGGCAAATTGCACAAACCACTCTTAAGGTATGGTAGTTATTACAATTATATCCATAAACTTTTAATTGTAAAAGTTAAATTTTCAAACTTTAAGTGAAAAAATTGCACCCCCGAACTTTGAAAAGTAAAAACTAGACCCTCAAATTTTCAATGATAAAATTACAACCCTAAACTTTTAATTAGAATAATTAAACTTGTAACGCCCGTTATTTTAATTTATATTTTTATTAAAAATTTAGTGTGTTTTTTGTTGAGATTATTGGGGCTTATTTTAAAATTTAGTGGTGTTATTAAAGAGAAAATAATTTATATTTAATTTGTTGGAAATTAAGGAATTTTACCCTTTTGGAAAAAGGTAAAATTAAGGATAACGGTAAAATCATAATTAAGTGAACTAGGGTTAAGATGAGAGTTTTGGGATAACCCTTTAAATATGCTTGTTATGGACCCTAGCCACAAAACTCCTTTCCTATTCCAAAAAGAAAAGCCTTCTCCAATTTTTCCCTCTCCTTTTTCCTTCCTCTCTCATGCAAAACACTCTCTCCCTTCCTGGAATTGTTCCTCCATTACACTTATCTTCCTCCCCTACAATAGCAGCAAATAGTGGCAAGCAGCCACAGGGGATAGTAGCAGCGACGATAGCAGTGGCCGACGATGAGCGTTTTTCTTTCTTTTCCTTAGGTTTTCGTAACTTTTCTCCCTTCGTTTGTGTTCTACTTTTGAGGACGGCTTCTTTATCACTTCCTCATATCCTAGATAGAATAGGTAAGGTAACAGAGTTCTCGATCTTTGTGTTTTCCCAAGATTTTTCCCTTTTAACCATGTTTTTTCCTTTTTCTCGGCCATTAAGGAAGCATTTTTGGCCAAATGAAGGGTCGAGAGGAAGGCATGGAGTCAAGATCTATGCGTTGGCAGAAGCAGAATTATGATCGAAGGGGCGATGAGGTGACATGCGCGGCAGAGAGCCTCAACGGCAGCTCTGCATGTGGCATACATGCCAATCTTCTCCATACGCTTGGTGGTGTGTGGGAGCTCCGTTTGGGCTAATTCTGACGGTGTTGGACTCCTGAGGTTGAGTGGATTCTGAATTTGGTCCCTGTTCACAAATTTAAGGTGGCGCGTGGGGTGGCACGTGACGAACAGTGATGGCGCATGAGCTTCGACTGGACTAGAATAGGCAGTGCCTTCCCTACCTTGGTTGCCCCTCGAAAACGCTAGCAATTTTTTTTTTAAGTTATAGATTTATTGGAAGTTAGGAAATTCATTAGGATATTTGGGAAATTGGGACCTAGGTTGCTTAAGGAATCGATTACCGGCGCTCTTAGATTTTACTTGATGTGTTTCTTTGGAATTGAGAGGTAAGTGGCTTTGCTCCTAAATAAGCCTTCCAGCTGAGGTCAAATGAATTGTTTGATGTTTGTACTTTGATGTGTGATGTAATTGGAAGTATGTGTATGATATGCATTTGATGATATTCGAGCATGTTGTGAAATTGTTGTTAAGCATGATGTGTTGTTTGTGTGGACATTGGTTCTTGTGGGCATCAAATATTGTGGATTATGGATGCTAGAGACATTGTTAGAATATTGTATGTTAGATGCCTTGGAGTTTCGATTGTATAAAGTATTTTTGTTTCAGACCTATACATATATTCAGTGTATGTTGCATGTATATATGTTGTTCACCATCTCTGCAGAATTATATTTTGACGGCCTCCATGAGACTGTGTGTCTCTACTGTGTGCTTATTTGAGGATCCTCCATGAGATTGTATGTCTCTATTGTGTGCTTATTTTATTATCCTCCACGAGACTATGTGTCTCTATTGTGTGCTTATCTGAGACCCTCCATGAGACTGTGTGTCTCTATTGAGTTGTTACTGAGGACCTTTATTAGACTGTGTGCCTCTGCTGCTGTGTGCTTGAGGATCTTCCATGAAATAGTAATTGTTGTGTAAAGATAGATGGTAGGTCCCAGATGAGTTGTATGACTGTGTGTGCTGTGTGTGGTTGCATGTCAGACCCCAGTGGTCAGAATTACTTATTGGGTATACTTTATACTTAAACTATTTCTTATAATCTTTTTCTTAGGTAAGAGCATAGGCTGGGTGGTTGACGAGGAGCGATTGCATAGAGATCGTGGTCGCACGTTTCAATCTTCTGCATGTCTACTTTAAGAGTTCATCGGTTTAAGTGTTTTGAACTAAGTGTCATACTTTTTAAGTTATGTTTAGTTTCATTCTTCAATCAACTTAAAAATTTGGATCCCAACAAGTCTTAAAATTGCATTTTGGAAACTTGGTTATTTTAGCATTTTAACGAAATTTTGATTTCAAGTATGAAAAGCCTTAGAATTTATTTACTAGAGAGCATGTATGCTAGTAACGATCCTAGGTGGTCTAAGTCTAGAAGTCGGGTCGTTAAAACTGGTATTAGAGTAAATACGGTTCTGTAGACTACTTACGTCATAAACACTAGTGTGTCATCGTGGCCATGTTGCAACCATCTCGTCACCACTAGGTATGCATCTAACTTAAAATAAGGTTACTTATGGTCTAAAAAAACGTGTTGGGTTTGTTGTGTGCTTTGTTGAAAATTGTTTGATGGGTTGTGTGATAGATAGGTTGATTAGATTTAATTTTTAGACATGCGTAAAGAAACTGGTCGGCGAGGCAGGGAGAGAGGCAGAGGTCATGTGAGGACGATCCCACTGCCTGTGGTCCAAGAGGAGCAGCCCGAGGAATATCCTAAAGTTCTGCTTGAGGCATAGGCTGACGAACAACTAGTAGAGCAACAGGCTCCACCTATAGCAAAACCTCTAATGATGGATGTTGTGCAGGCAATGATACAGACCGTGGTGAATAACCAAATGCTGCAATTCTTCTAGAGTCGAGGAAGTGTTTCGCTTCAAGCGAGGTACATAAAAAACTTTAAAAAGTACAACCCCCAAATTTTCAATCGAGTGGCAGTTGACCCTACGAACGGTGATCTGACTTGCTTCTATTGAGGCTATTTTTCAATATATAGACTGTCCCAAGGAGTAGAAGGTCCATTGTGTCATCTTCATGCTGTGAAAAGACCCATTGATAGGGTGAGAATAGATCCAGCATTCAAAGATGTCATGGCAAGACCGATTACGTAGGCACAGTTTAGGGAAGCATTCTCTGTACACTACTATCCAGTCGTGGCATGTTTTGAGAGCCAAGCAGAATTTTTAAGTCTAAGACAGGGCAGCCAGTTAGTGGAAGAGTACGAATGTGAGTTCACCAGACTGTCACGTTTCGCTTCAGAGATGGTGCACACTGATGCTAGAAAGAGTAAATGTTTCATTACAAAGCTCAAGAACGAAGTTTGGGGGGTGGTAGCAACCTGTTGCTCGTATGACTATGCGACGGCTTTGAAAGTAGCCTTCTTGATTGACACAAAGCCAACTGATGTGTAGACAAAAGTGATATCGGGGGCCAGCAGTTTCTAGATAGTTGTAACATTAGGATCTAGTTCAGGACAGAAGAGAAAATTTGACGACGACATCCACTCATCCTTAGCACGTCTAGGATATTAATGTCAGGCCCAACCAGAATCAGGGGCTAAGGGCAGCAGGGTGGGAACCGGGACCGTTCGTTGTGCAAGACTTATGCGAAACATCACTGGGGACGTTGCGTAACCGGTGGCAAGCTTTGCTTCAGATGCCACAGAGAGGGCCATATAGTAGGATATTAACAAAAGAATGCAGCAAGAGGATGAAATGACCAACTGGCCGAACAGACTCGGGACTAGCAACTTTCAAGGACAAATTTTTTAAGGTAGGCAAGTTGTAACGCCCCGTTGTTTTTATTTATATTTTTATTAAAAATTTAGTGTGTTTTTTGTTGACATTATTGGGGCTTATTTTGAAATTTGGTGGTGTTATTAAAGAGGAAATAATTTAGATTTAATTTGTTGGAATTAAGGAATTTTACCCTTTTGGAAAAAGGTAAAATTAAGGATAATGGCAAACTCATAATTAAGTGAACTATGGCTAAGATTACGGTTTTGGAAGAACCCTTTAAATATACTTGTTAAGGACCCTAGCAGCCAAACTCTTTTTCTATTCCAAGAAGAAAAGCCTTCTCCAATTTTTTCCTCTCCTTTTTCTTTACTCTCTCACGCAAACATTCTCTCCCTTCCCGAAATTGTTCCTCCCTCACACTCATCTTCCTTCCCTAGAGTAGCAGTAGACAGTGACGGGAGGCCACCAACGGCAGCAGTGGCGGCGATAGCGGTAGGTGGCCGACGACAAGCCTTTTTCTTACTTTTCCCTAGTTTTCCCTAAATTTCCATGCTTCGTTTAAATTCTACTTTTGAGGACGACTTCTTTATCACCTTCTCATGTCTCAAACAGAATAGGTAAGGCAGTAGAGTTCTCAATCTTTCCATTTGATGATATTTTATTAGAAGTTAGGAAATTAGTTAGGGTATTTTGGGAATTTGGACATAGGTTTCTTAAGGAATCGCCTACCGACTCTCTTGGATTTACTTGTTGTTTTCCTTTGGAATTGAAGGATAAGTGGCTTCGCTCATGGATAAGCCTTCTGGCTGAGGTCAAATGAATTGTCTGATTTTTGTACTTTGATGTGTGATATAATTAGAAGTATATGTGTATGATATACATTTGATGAAATTGTTGTTAAGCATGATGTGTTGTTTGTGTTGACATTCGTTGTCGTGGGCATTGAATATTGTGGATTATGGATGCTAGGAGCATTGTTGGAATATTGTATGTTGGATGCCTTGGAGTTTCGATTGTATAAAGTGTTTTTGTTTTGGACCTATGCATATATTGAGTGTATGTTGCATGCACATATGTTGTTGATACCATCTCTGCGAAACTATATTTTGAGGGCATCCATGAGACTGTGTGTTTCTGCTGTGTGCTTATTTGAGGATCTTCCATGAGACTGTGTGTCTCTACTGAGTTGTCATTGAGGACCTCCATGAGAGTGTGTGTTCTCAATTGCTGTGTGCTTGAGGATCTTTCATGAGATTGTAGTCGTTGTGTAAAGATAGAGGGTAGGTCTCATATGAGTTGTATGATTGTGTGTGCTTACATGTTTGACTCTAGAGGTCGGAGTTATTTACTGGGTATATTTTATACTCAACCTATTCCTGTTAATTTTGTTTTTTTTAGGTAAGAGCATGGGTTGGGTGGCTGACGAGGAGCGGTTGCATAGAGGCTATGGTCTCGTGCTTTAGTCTTCTACATGTCTACTATAGGAGTTCATCGTTTTAAGTATTTTGAACTAAGTGTCCTACTTTTTAAATTATGTTTAGTTTCCTTCTTCAATCGCTTTAAAAATTAGGATCCCAGCAGGTCTATTGCATTTTGGAAACTTGGTTATTTCATCATTTTAATGGAAATTTGATTTCAAGTATGGAAAACTTTATAATTTATTTGCTAGAGAGTATGCATGCTAGTAACGATCCTAGATGGTCTAAGTCTAGAAATCGAGTCGTTACAAAACCCTCAATTTTTTATAATTGGAAAAAATTGGATCCAATTGACTCTCTTTCAATTTCATGCTTCCTCCTCTCTACTTCTCTCCAACTCCCTTCGTCCTTCACCAATGTTTTCTTCTTCTTCTTCTTCTTCTTCTTCTTCTTCTTCTTCTTTTCTGGGTTCAACAACATGTGGGGGTGACGATTCAAAGTTACGGCATTTTGGTCGGGAAGATATATCTTAACTAATTAAGCTATATACGCTCGGGTTGGCAGGTTTTCTTCTTTCTCGAGAAGCTGCGTTACTGCCAAGTGCTCCATTCACAACAAATACTTCAGTTGATAATGGTGTCGGAATAGGTTGTCTCTGAATGGAAATTGGAATTGTAACATACATCCTTTGCATCAAACAAGCAAATTGAGGTTATTCAAGATTAGCTCTAGATGATTGATTGGTGGGCATACCTATGTAGTCAATGGGGCCACAACTGCAGAACTACTTGGAGTATCTGACTCACTTGGTATACCATTAGCAATTAATACTAATTAGAGAAAAGAGGTCCACCCAAAAGAAACTAACAAAATGAAAGGGAACAAATAACAATAGGATGGAAGAATAGCGAAGGCAGGCAAAAGGAGGCAGAGAGAGAAAGTAAAGAGAGAGGAGAGAGAGGGGGAATGGCAACGTGAGTCCCATGAATCCAATTTTTTCAATTATGAAACTTTGAGAAGTTTAATTTTATGATGGAAAGGAGACATTTTTTTTACTTATATAAGTTATTGAGGGCCTAGTTTTTATTATTGAAAGTTTAGGGGTGTAATTTTCTACACTTATAAAAGTTTGAGGGTTCAATTTTAAAAATTAAAAGTTTAGGGGTGTAGGAACCAAAATAAAATAAATATAATAGTTCAAAAATCAAAATAAGATATAAACCCTACCTTAAAATATTTAATTGAAAAGCTTAAATTCAATTTAGTTTCAAGGACTCTCTCCATCATATTTTTCTATAAAAATCAAAGAAAACCAACTAGATACTAAAATTCAGATTTATTCAATCAAATTATTTATGTGGAAGATATTCACGCACTTATTAGGAAAGAGCGAAAAAGGAGAGAGACGATATGAAGATGGAGAGAACTTACAAGTTATTGGACTGAACAGTAAAAAAAACATATAAAGTAAAAAGGTGTAAACTAAATTTAGCCAAAAAGGAAAAAATAGGTGAAAAAGTAAAAGGCTTGACACATTTGTATTAAATCATTTTGCATTGAAATTGCAAATATTGATGGCAAACCAAGCATAGCTTAATTGCTTAAAGGCATATTACCTTCAATAATAAAAGATGAAATATATTCTTCCACATGTTGAACTAAAAAAAAAATGCAAATGTTGATATTTTTAAAAGTATTCTAAAAGCCTTCAATAATAAAAGATGAAATATATTCTTATAAATATATAATTTTTCAAAGATTTTTAGATAACTTTCAACAAAATCTATTATTATTTTTCAAGGTGACAACCTTAGATAAAAAAAGACATTTTTCAAAAGTTGTTTTACAACCTTTGATAAAATATTTGATGAACATTTTGGAAGGTTTTTGATTACCTTCAATAAAATATAATATTTTTTCAAAGTTTTTTTTTTTTTGAAAATAATAGTCTCCAACACAGGTATCAATCCATCATGTAGATATTTTGATGTTATTTTATATTTGAAAAAAGAATATATTTTATAATTAATGTTGTTAGCATTTTTGTTCTAAAAGTTTATGTTTACTTGAAATTTTTTAATTTTTAATTCTTACAAAAACTTAATTATTTATTATAAATTGATAAGTTCATCATTCATTTAAATGTTTGGTCAAACAAATTAGAAATATCACGTGCTAAAGGCTAGTATTATTAAAATGTAATGATCTAATCTTTAAATTTTTTATGTAATCGAACCATATAAACCAATTGAAGTAACTTTTAACTCTAATTTAGTTTTTTGTTTTCTGAGTTCTTCACTTTAATTTAGTTGGCGGTTGGTTTATTTTAATTATTTACTCATCCCATATATATCATGGTTGCTTCTTGTCGAGTTTTTTTTTTCCGGAAGTAAAAGGGTGCAATAAGAAATGAAAATATGCAATGGAAATAAAAAGTTAGATATACGTGCTTTTAATGAGAGTATTGTAACTATAAGCACTTCAGTTGTTAAAAAAAATATATATATAAATACTCCGGTAAAACGCTCTTCATAACAAATCATTTTATTATTTGATTCTATGATCTTGAAAAAAATTGTCAAGTGGTTTTCAAGCAAAAAAAAAAAAGGCCCAAAAAGCACTCATACCCAACATAATAATTGAAATTAAGTGTTTTTGTTATGGTAAAAGTAAAGAGTACTTCCAAACACAATATATCTTAACCTAAAAAGTCATTTATCAAATAAAATGACATTGAAGTAGATGTATGGATAGGTGATGATATCATAATACAAAATAATATTTTGTTTATTAAAAAATTAGGTTAGTTCGAACTAATTTTATAACAACTCATACTAGGATTCAATTTATTATTATTATTATTATTATTTTGAGTTCAACAATTGTGGAGGTGAGAGATCGAACTATCGACCTATGTAATGGTAGTATATATCTTTGTCTACTAAACTATCGTCAGATAGACAAATTTAATTTATTTAAAACCAAACCAAACAGAGCCAATTGTATATAAATTTTCAAGTCTAATCATTTTATCATTGCTCCAAATGGATCATATTTTCAGGTCTATTAACTTATCCAAATTGTTGAAGATGCGTATGGAAAAATAAATATTTGGTTGGCCCAAGAGAAATCAACCAAATTGACTTTCAATCAAAAAAGGAAGAAAATTAGAACAGGTCAACGCACAGGATATATTTAAGATAAGGACGAACAGAGATTCTTTAGGGATTTTTGTTCATTTTCATGTAATATACAATAAATAATATAGTTCTATAGATTTGAATCTCTAACTTTTTTGTTGATGATATATATCTAAACCAAGTTGAAATATACTCATGTTGACACCATTTTCAATATAATTAATATAACTTGACATAAATATGGTATACATATAAATTTTACAATGGATTATGACAGTTCTCTCTCGAGAAGAAGAAAAAAAAGAAATAACACATTTTTTTGAAAGCGACATTTAGACAATTGACTACACAATTTTCTCACTCTATAGGAAAAAAAATCTTTTTTTCCCTAAAGAACAAGGGCGAATCTGAGAATTTTATTCAAGAAGTACCATACATAAAAATATAATAAAAAAAATTTAATATTCATAAATACATATTAAATGGAAAAATATGATTTATTTGTTGAAAAAGACATTTTTGTAAATATTATAATCATAATCAGATATCTAAATTCTTAAACTAGGATCTACATGATGACTCAAATTACAAATTAAGGCTTGAACTCACACTCTTAATTAAGAGAAGAAAAAGGCAACCAACTGTGCTATGATTAACTTTTAATAATTTATTCTGAATTTGAATAGATATATTATTAATATATTTTATCATTTGAAGTAAAAAATTTGTAGTACAAAGGCCTGAACCCACTCCCTCCTGTTTACCAATGAAATTTCTCAACCATATATGATATTGAGCACCTTTGATAATATTTTGTCTATCAATATAAATAGTTGGCCGGTTTCAAGATTAGTCAATTTGGGTCATACAAAACTCAAAACTGCAAACACGAATCGATGTCGATTTCGGTTAGTTGAACTTGCACCCCTAGACAAGAGCACGCAGGTAGAAAAATGAAACAAAATTGAATGAAAAATGCATGCAACAAGGATTGAACTCAAGCACTCAAAGTTGGCATGCACACAAATATAGCTTATATAACGTTGGGCTACATTTCCATTTTACTTATTTAATTGTATTTGATTATATATATACTAAATTTAGTTTTCAATCCGAGGCCACGTGCCCCACCTTCGTACATCCACCCCTGTGAAAGAATAATACAACAAAACAATGTATCTAAAACTATTGATGGGACAATTTTTCATTACAAACATTATTTTTCAATGTATCTAATACAACTTGACATAAAATGATATACACACAAGGAATAAAATATCGATACTAGTATCAATATCGGTAACTCGAATTTACGGATATATCGACAGATATTTAAATATCGACGGATATTTCGATAAAAATCACGGATATCACGGAAATTTATAAAAATATTGTGTTTTTTTTTTGTGAAA
>JAOANK020408713.1:0-13578 GCA_026257165.2 Telfairia occidentalis | reverse complement strand
TATAGGTTATGTGAGAGAGATGCATTGTAATATGATTTAAAATGCATAAATATGTAATTTTTGAAATTAATTAATTATATATATATATTAAATATGATTTAATATATTTTTAAATTAAATTAAATTAAATTAACTCATCTGCTTTCCTACAAGGGAGTGGAGACGTGGGGTAACCTCCCCCTCTATCGACATTTGCAGTCTAAAAAGGGGGAAGAAACAGTTTTCTCCCGATGAGAATTCTTGCGATCGCTCGATAGAATAGAAAATCACTCTCTCTCAAAAATTCCTCTTTCAATCAGTTCTCTGCATTGGGATCCCACAATCTCAAATCGATCCCCCTTAAGATATAGCGAGGAAGGCCACTAGTAGTGTTCTTGAGGATCTACAAAATGGTAATTTTGTTTTTGTGTGATCTTTTGTACAGTAAGTTAATTTTGGTTTTTCCTTTACCCCATCTCAAAGGCAAAAAGCAATCAATCGCTTCCGCAATTGGGATTCAATCTCTTCACTTAGATGGTTATTCAGGTTATAATCAGATTGTCCCTGGTAATTAGGAGAAAACCACATTTACTTGTCCTTATGGTACATTTACTTTTAGAAGGATGCCTTTTGGTCTCTACAATGCTCCAGCAACTTTTCAAAGATCTATGATGGCAATATTCTCTGACGTGGTTGAATCTATTATGGAAGTGTTTATGGACTATTTTTCTGTTTTTGTGAATTCATTTACTACCTGTTTAAATAATATGGGTAATGTTTTAAAGAGATGTGAAGAGACTAACTTGGTCTTAAATTGGGGAAAATGTCACTTCATGGTGAAGGAAGGCATTGTTCTAGGCCACAAAATTTCAGAGAAAAGAATAGAAGTGGATAGAGCCAAGATTAAGATCATTGAGAAAATGGAACTACCAAATTCTATTAAGGGAATTAGATGCCTCCTTGGCCATGCAGGTTTCTACCAAAGATTTATTACAAATTTTTCTAAGATCTCTAAACCTCTTTGCATGTTATTAGAAGCCAACCGATCTTTTGATATTAATGCAGGTTGTTTAAAAGCTTTTTAGGTATTAAAGAAAGCATTAATCACTACGCCAATTATCTCATCACCCAATTAGAATCTACCATTTGAACTGATGTGTAATGCAAGTGATTATGTTGTTAGAGCAATGCTTGGATAGAAACATGACAAGATGATTCATCCAATTTATTACGGCAGCAGGACTTTGAGTGAAGCACAACTGAATTATACCACTACAGAGAAGGAGCTTTTAGCAATTGTTTTGCTTTTAAAAAATTTAGACCATATCTCATAGGATCTAAAGTTACTATTTTTACAGATCATGCAGCAATATGTTATCTATTGATGAAGAAAGATGCAGAGCCAAGACTTATCAGATGGGTGCTCCTACTGCAAGAATTTGATTTAGAGAACAACGACAAAAGGGATTCAGAGAATGTTGTTGCAGATCATCTGTCAATAGTTGAACAAACAAAAGATATGCTGCAGCAACCTAAGATCCGAGATGGTTTTCCAAATGAACAATTATTTATGGTAGCTCGAATTACTGATGTTGAATTTTCTTGGTTTGCAGATATTGCTAACTATTTGGTTGCAAGTATATTACCATCAGATTTGACTAAGCAACAATTGAAGAAATTCCTTCATGATGTGCATTTCCATTTTTTGATGATCTGTTTATCTATAAACAGTGTGCTGATGGCATTGTGAGGTGATGAGTACCTCAATCAAAAGTTCCAGCAATCATGGAGCATTGTCACACAACACCCTATGGAGGACATTTTGGAGGACAAAGAAGTGCAGCCAAGGCATTGTAGTCTGGATATTTTTGGCCATTGATGTTTAAGGATGCTTACATATTTAGCAAAACATGTGATTAGTATCAAAGGAAAGGCAATATTGGAACCAAGGATGAGATGTCACTGACTTACATTTTGGAGATAGAGTTATTTGATGTTTGGGGGATTGATTTTATGGGTCCATTTCCCCCATCAAATGACAACTTATACATTTTGCTTGTCATTGACTATGTGTCAAAATGGGTAGAGGCAGTTGCTTATGCCCAAAATGATGGAAAAACAGTTTCCAAATTTCTCCAGAAAAATATTTTTCACTCATTTTGGAACTCCACGTGCTCTAATAAGTGGTGATCAATCTCATTTTATTAATAGGATCCTTAGTAATTTATTAGCAAAGTATGATGTTAAGCATAGAATCTCAACCCCTTATCACCCACAAGCCAATGGTCAAGCAGATGTTTCAAATAAGGAAATTAAGGGTATCCTAGAAAAGGTTGTTAACCCAACTAGGAAGGATTGGTCTTTTAGGCTCTAGATGCTCTTTGGGCTTATAGAACCGCATTTAAAACACCTTTAGGAATGTCTCCCTATAGGTTAATTTATGTTAAAGTATGTCATTTACTTTTAGAGTTAGAGCACAAGGCATTTTGGGCTTTAAATTTGACAACACTGCTGCTGGAGCAATGAGATTCCTACAATTGAATGAATTGGAAGAGCATCATCACTTTTCTTATGAAAATGAGAAATTTACAAGGAGAAAACCAAAGTCTGGCACGATAAGAGATTGATCCCAAAGAAATTTGAGAAAGGTTAAAAAGTTCTATTGTATAATTCGAGACTTAAACTTTTTCCCTGGAAAGTTAAAGTCTCGTTGGTCTAGACCATTTACCATTTTAGAAGTTTTCCCACATGGAACTATTATGTTGAGAGATGAAAACAATGTGAGAAGCTTTAAAGCAAATGGGCAAAGGGTAAAGCATTACTGGGAGAGAACGTTCTTAGGAAATGTGCTTCTCTCCAGTTGCTAGCACCTTGACCGACCAAGAACATTGCGAGAGCAATATCTGAGTGTAACGTCAAATTAATTTTCGCTCCCTTTCTTTTTATTGTTTTAATTTTTTCTTTCTTTTGGAAAAATGCTTAGGGAAATTTTGCATTTGAATTGTAGTATGAATGAATTCGATTAGATTAGATTTTATTCAATTTTTTTAGTTATTTTTAGTTAACTTTTTAATTTGAAATTCTAGATTTTATTTGATTTTAATTTTGGTTTGAATTTCGTATAATTCTCAAAATAAAATTTTCATTTTGAATTTCAGTTTCATAATTATCTTATTCTAATTTTTTCTTATTATTTATGTAGATAATTATGAAAAAAACAATATAAAAATTGTGAAGATTGAGGCCGCAGGTATTTTGAGGATAAAGAGCAGTTATTTTATGTTTAAAATTCAAAAATTGACCTACCTAATAAATGATCTAACAGTTGTTTTGTAGGGCGTAGATATTTTGACAAAGCAGTAATAATTTTCTTGTTGTTGGGATTTTATTCTGATTTTATCATTCCAAAAATATTTGTTGCATGAGCTAATTAAGTTGATTTTAAATTAATTTTGATCACTAATTTGCCCTTTAATTATATATATATATATATATATATATATATATATATATATATATGTCATTAGTATTAATTATTTTCACCCATATTGGAAAACCCTTTCTTCTCCATTGCACACAAAACCCTCGAAGCTTTCGATAGCCATGGCCCCAAAAACTACAACTAGAAAACTTCACAAGTTTGATGCTGACCTATTGTTGGATGCCCTAGTCGTTCCACCTGTCGAAGAAACTATTTAGCCAGCTGTAGAAGAAACTATTTAGCCACCTGTAGAAGAAATCGTTCCTCCACCTTCCACAAAAAAGAAAGAAAAGAAGACGAAAACCAAGAAGGTTGTCCCACCGCCAAGTCCGATTGCTATCAAACCTGTCATTAAAAAAGTCTTAACATTAGTACAGGCTTTGGAGTAAGATGAGGAGCCATCCACACCAACCGCTATTCTAGAAGCACCTACAGAAGCAGTAAATGAGGTTCAAGAGCAGGTGCAAGATAAGGTTCAAGAACCAGTCCTACCTACTACCGAAGACGAACAAACAAAAGAACCAGTCGCCGAAGAGATTGTGACAACAAAGATTCCAAAAGAAGAACCAACTGCCGAAGAAATTCAAATTGAACATACGACAAGCTCTGCCAAACGAAAGTAGAAAGGCAAAAGGAAGAAAAAGCTCACGGCTGACAGCACCCCAGAAACCCCAAAGGACTTAGTTCAGGCACAGCCAAGTCCCAAGAAAGCTCGCTGCAAAGGAAATGAGCCTATGCCAGACTCTGCGATAGATTATCAACTACCTCTTCATAATAGCTTGATAAATGATGCAGTTAGAAGACGCTATGAAGACGTCAAGAAAAGAGATCTTCTAGTTGAGCGCAGATTTATGGAGTCATACAAAGCACTCCCACGTTATATTTTCACCACTATAACTAATCAGTCATATAAGCATTTTTGCAGAAAACCAGAACTAGCAATTGTAGGAATCGTGCAAGAATTTTATGCCAATCTGGATGAGAGTAACGGGTATGAGACCCAAGTTCGAGGAGTTCCAGTCGATCACTCACCAAGCACAATCAACAACTTGTTCCACCTACAAGACTTTCCTCACACCGTCTTTAATGAAATGACAATTGCTCCCACACCAAACCAACTGAACGCTGCCATTTGTGAGGTAGGACTTGAAGGTACACAATGGCGTGCACCATCAACTAATGCTAGAACCTTTCAATTTGCTTTCTTAAAGACGAAGGCAAACATATGGTTCTCCTTTCTCAAACTTCGACTTCTACGGGTAACACATGATTCTACAATAAAGAAATATAGGGTCCTTCTAGTATTTGCAATTTTTTGCTCCCTAAGTATTGAAGTAGGAAAAATAATTACTCCTAAAATTTATTTATGCTCAAGAACGAAAGTGGCAATTTATTTTTCCCCAATACTGTAACTGTGTTATGCAAAAGGGTAGGAGTCCCAATATTTCTAGATGACATTTCTTTGTTTGACAAGGGAGTGATTGACATGCCCAACATTGAACGACTGCAAAGGGATGAAGGACCAGCAAAAGTTGGAGGATTGTTGAATGGAATACAACGATTGTTGGAGCAAGTGAAGATGGTAATGGGTCATTTGGAATTCCAAGAAAGACAATGTCAGACCTACTAGAGTTATGCCCGAAGGAGAGATATTGCCCTGAAGAAGGCAATACAGGAGAACTTTATAAAATCTTTTGATGAAGCCTTTCATCCATTCCCTGGTGACCTTATAACTCTCTTAATCCAACCCCCTCCTATCTTGCATGACGAAGAAGATGAAGAAGGGCATGACCCTCCACTAGAAGACTGATCATGAACCAGGCTGTTCTCTAGGGATGTTGGTTGTCCCTCTCTTTCTCTAATTAAAACTTTATCTTTAATATGAAAGTTTGTCTTATTTTTATGATGATTGTTCTTATTTTTCTTGCTTTCTTTATTTTCTGCTTGATGTGGACCCCTCCTGATATGTTGAATCACTGTTTGTACCCCCACTATTAATATAAATGAAATCTATCCTTTGTTTTGGGGAACAAATCTTTTGTTGCAACAATCTAACTGAATACATATTTAACATAACTTTGATTGCGTAGATAATTTGTTCCAACAAAGCAACACTTTATAAATAGTTTAGTGAGAGACACATTTGACTAGTATGAGAGACACATGTGACTAGTATGAGAGCCTTAGTTTGGGGTTGAAAACTTATTAACTTAGATTCTTTCTGCATCGCTAAGTCCACTAATTTTGCCTAGTCTTAAGAACCTGCTGTTAGTTTAGTTGATCCCTGATAAAACTTTGCTCTAGCAATTAGAGGAACATTTGGTTTGCCTGATCAAACTTGTCTAGGTTGCCTTAGATCAAGTATGGGGATTTACCCCTATTTATGGTTTAGCACATTGGAACAATGCACATTTTAAGTTTGGGGATGTGAGTCCTTGTGGTTCTTATTTAAATTGTTAAATGTGCACTTCTCTATTTTTGATAGTACACTCCTCTCCCTTTAGACAATTGAGTGCTAAATTAAGAGACAAGTGAATATTCCAAAAAAAAAAAAAATTACGATGGATGAGTGTTGCTTGAAAGTTACTTTATCTTAGAACAAGAAGGCTTGCTACCAAGAATATGAATGAAATTTCTAAGTGATGAGTTCTGAAAAAGGCTATGACTTGAAGGGAATAAAATTTTTGCTATGAACAATTCTTTTGAGAGACCAATGTGTGAGTAATTTTGTGTAAACTAAAACTTAGGGAATCCAAAGGCAGAAGAGAGAAGGGAACAAGATGAGATTCTAATTGAGGAATTGCATATTAAGGTTGATGACTTTGGAGTTAGCGAACTAAGAGTTAAGACCTTTAGACTAAGTGAAATTTGTGGCATTGTAGGAAGTTGAAGGGAAGATAATGGATTGATCTAAAGGAGGTATAAGACAACTCGATAGTTTATAGTCTTTCCCTAATTTGTTTATCTAATTCTGTTGTCGGATTCTAATTGTCAGATCATTTGTTTTATTTTCTCAGAAGTTTTAAAGTATTACTCGAGGACGAGCAATAGTTCAAGTTTGGGGATTTTGATAACTCTCCAAAACAGAGTTATTAGGAGTTTTTTAGGATAAATTTCATATTATTTTTGAAGTGATTTGTCTTTAATTCATGAAGAAATTGCTTCAATTATCTTTGTTTTGCTTACATGACCTTTGAGAACCTTCAGATTGTTGCAGCATAATATTTAAGAGAGCATTAGAATAGAATCGACGAAAATTGTATTTAATTGCTACTGATTCTAGGTCCTTTATTCAGCAAAAAATTGATAGAGCATTAAAATAGCAAAAGAATTGATCAAACATTTATTCAGCAAAACGGACAGACAAAATCTACGCAAAGATAATGAAAATTCAAATATGGAAACTTATCTTATCTTTTACGAAATTAATCCACCGTTAGATGTAAGCCAATTGGACGATTTAACCTAATAAGTTTCCTAATCACAAAAGGGACCTTATAAATAGAAAAGGAGGCCCACAATTCAAGGGATCCGAATTTTTGAAGTCCAATTCATGATTTTCTGCTTTAAATTAGTTTTCTCAAGAAGTTTTCTTAGTTGTTGTTGTATTTGCTTTAGATGAGGAGAGTTGAAGAAGAACTTCATGGAGGTTAAAGTAGAAGAAGCAATTTGATTCATGGCACCCGTTGGAGCACTTCATTCTAAAATTCCTTAGGCATTCATGCATTATGTTTTCTCTTATTGTTTTTGTTATTGTTTTACTATTTTATCTTTATTTTAGCATGAACTAAATCATATTTCGGTGAGGATTAAGGGAAATGTTATTGAACTATCTTGGAGCAAGTGTATTTAACCAAGCTTTTGTCCCATCCCTTAATGAATATGGAAACAAGGTTAATGCATAGCATCTTTAGAAACTCCTTGAAGCACAAATGAGTCGCTCACTCCTAGCAAATTCTTCAAATGCAAATGTGGATCTTCTGTAGGTAAACCATGAAATTGACCTATGGTTTGTAACATTTGAAATATCACAGGCTTCATCTCAAAGCTTACTGCCTGAAAATTCGGTCTAACAATCTTTGGATTTAATACATCGAACATTGGGACTGCATAATCTCTAATGACTCTTTTCCTGTGATTGGCTAAAATAACAGGATTTTCAACTTGGTCCACTAGTCTAATTTATTGTTGCATTGCTACTCTAGGTAATGGAACTTCTCCTCTATTTTGTTGTTGATTTGGTTGCTCTAAAGGCCCTCTAGGAGGTATAGGGTTATTATGGACCATCAAATTTACTTGATTTCTCAATTCCCTTCTTAGTCTCCGAAGAGTTCGTTCAATTTCTGAATCAAATTCAACCTCCAAATTAGAGTTAGTGTTCATGCACCAGTTACTACTATCACAAAAAGTTGAATCAGTGTAAAGAAAGCTTCAATTCACCAAAAGAATTAAATTCAAATAAGCCAAAATTCAAACTAATCCCCAACAACAATGCCAAAAACTTGTTTGTGTGTGTGTAGGTGAATAAGATCACACAAATAAAAAGTGCAAGTATACACAGTCCGCAGCAAGTGATAGGTATTTTTCTATAGTATCCACAGGGATTAGCAGTAGATTATAACCTATTAGACTTTACTTAGCGAATTCAAGGTAACAAAAAGGGATGATTGTTGGCTATTTTTATAACTAATGTTGAATCAATTAAAATGACATTATAATAAGAATGCTAAGGCGGTTGTAACTATATGAATAAATGGGTTTCGATTAAGGTAACATGTTAATTTTTCTGACATAGAAAGCTGAAGCAAAAGAATTACAGGATTAATTCACACAATAATAGTCTTTTGGAATCCTTCCAGATTTCCCAAATTTCTTAAGTTAATTGCCACTAACTTTTATGAGTTAAACTTGTTGTTTCCATGCATTAGATGAGTGATTATTCCTAGCCTGCCCACTTAGCCAGCAACTAACCTAATCTTAGAGGCTAATGTGTTTTGCAAGCAACCTATTCCTTATGTCTTCTTTCAAAGCTTAGAGAAGATATCTTCGCATGTTGGTCAGACAAACATAAACGTTAAACAATGAGAACACTTATAAAATAAATCAATCCAACAAGCTTTTACTTCGAAACTAAAATCAGTTCAATAACATCTCCCTTAATCCTCACCCAAAGGTGATTTAGTTCATGCTAAAATAAAGAGAAAACAGTCAAACAATAACAAAAATAGTAAAAGAAAACATAATACGTGAACGCCTAAGGAATTTCAGAATAAAGTCCTCCCAGGTGCCGTGAGCCGAATTGCTTCTTCTCTTTCAACCTCTACGAAGTTCTTCTTCTTCAACTCTCCTCTACAAAAGCAAATACAACAACAACTAAGAAAACTTCTTGCGAAAACTAACTGAAAGCAGAAAGTCAAGAATTGGACTTCAAAAATTCGAATCTCTTGAATTGTCGGCCTCCTTTTCTATCTATAAGTTCCCTTTTGTGATTAGGAAACTTATTAGGTCAAATCGTCTACTTGGCTTGCATCTAACGGATGGATTAATTTTGTATAAGATAAGATAAGTTTTGATATATGAATTTTCGTTATCTTCGCGCAGATTTTGTTTGTTCGTTTTGCTGAATAAATGCTTGATCAATTTTTTTGCTATTTTAATGCTCTATCAATTTCCTGCTCAACAAAAGACCCAAAATCAGTAGCAATTAAGTACAATTTCCCTTGATTCTATTCTAATGTTCCCTTAAATATTATGCTGCATCTGAAGGTTCTCAAAAGTCATGTAAGCAAAATGAAGATAATTCAAACAATTTCTTCACGAATCGAAGGCAAATCACTTCAAGAATAATATGAAATTTATCCTAAAAGACTCCTAATAACTCTCTTTTGGAGAGGGAGAGTTATCAACATACTCGCCCAGAAAATTTGAATTTAAGCTCTACTACATCGGCTGTTGTTAACCAAGTCATTGAAGCAACAGATAATGTTACCACTAAGCTGGTTCTTCAACCAAGCCAAATTTTTTTGACAACCTCAGCACCAACCAATATACTCAACTCATTGATCTACTGCAATCGCATTTAAATGCTACCAAGGTTGATGCTGCTCATTCGATGACTCACGTGGCAGGTACTTGCTCCTTTGCACTATCCTTAATAATTGAAAATAAGTCTAAAGTCTAGGTTATCGATTTTTTAGCATCGAGTCATATATGTCACTACAAGGATGATGTTTTGAATTTACTCAAAGCTCATAATATCAATGTAATCCTGCCAAATTTCTCACGTTTTACTGTTGAATCCATTGGTGATGTGCGCATCTCTCAAGACCTTGTCTTTATTGGTGTCCTCTATATACCGTAGTTTACTTTTAATCTCATTTTCGTGAGCAACACTCTTCACAATGATCGAATCTCGATTGAATTTTTGGGTGACCATTATTTGATTCAGGACAAGTTAGAATCGAGGATGGTTGGCAAGGCTAAATGTGTTGATGGACTCTATACACTAGATTCCTCCTCTGTCATGCATATGCATGTTGTTTTTGTCCACACTACAGTTGTTGTTAGTAAGGTTTCTGCTAAGATATGGCACTCTCGCTTTGACCATCCATCTCACTAGTATTTTATTCCTTTAAACGATTCTTTGAGGATCTCTGATAAATTTTTGCATTCCATTTTTTGTAAAATTTTCCCACTTGCCAAACAACGACGTCTCTCATTTGAATCTCGTAATGTTGCTAGTCATGCATTTAATTTGGTACATTGTGACATTTGGGGTCTTTTTGGAGTCCCTACATATGCTGGATATTCCTATTTTGTGACTTTGGTTGATGACCATTCTAGATTCACTTGGGTTTGTCTCTTGAACCAAAAGTTTGATGCTCTTTATGTAGTCCCACATTTCTTTCAACTCATAGAAACTCAATTTTCTCGTGTTATTAGGTTTTTAGAACTGATAATGCTCCTAAACTCTAATTTACTCATTTTTTGGATTCAAAAGGCACACTCCATCAGTTTTCATGTGTTCATAGGCTTCAGCAAAACTGCATCGGCACCTATTGAGTGTAACACGTGCTCTTTATTTTCAATCACAAATACCATTGCATTTTTGGGGAGATTGCATTCTTACAGCAGCTTATCTTATTAACATAACACCTATGACATTGTTGAGTAATGCATCTTCTAACCTTGTTTAGTACAAACATGAGGTTGATTATCTTAATTTGTGTGTTTTGGTTGTTTGGCATATCCATCTACTCTGTTTGTTAATTGACATAAGTTTGATGCACGTGCTTCACCATGTGTGTTCATTGGTTACCCATCAGGCATGAAAGGTTATAAATTGTATGACATCATTAAGCATCATATCATTGTGTCTCGTGATGTCATCTTTTTTAAACCTTATTTCCATTTCACAAGATGTCTGCATCTGATGCTTTTGTTGATGATTTCTTATCTGACTTTGGGCTTCCATAGTATGCTCCTGAGTTATTCGTTGATGGAACTATATTGCTTACATCATTAGTTAATCATCTAATTAGTGCTTATATTTCTCCTACTTCTGATAGTTCCACGCCTACTAATACACATGTTAGCCTTCCTACTGGGCATATTTCTCCTGCGAAAGATATATATTTGGATATAGGCACTTGTTCACAGTGTTTGCCTAATGATGATACTCCAAGTGATCCAATCCCTGGTGATGATGTTGTTATGCTTCATGTTCCAAGACAACGTCAGCCTCTTGGTTATTTAAGGGAATTTCATTGCATCCTCCTTTCTCATGGACATAACACTTCATCTATACCACATCCTCTTAGCAAGTACTTATCTTACGCTAATCTTTCGGATGTTCACAAAAACTATTTGCTCAATGTTTTCACTGAGTACGAGCCCACAATCTTCCATCAGGCAATCAAATTCCCTCACTGGCGACAGGCCATGAATGCTGAAATTGAGGCTATGGAACAAACAAAGGCATGAAGTGTTGTTCCTTTACCAAATGGAAATCACGTTATTTGTTCTAAGTGGGTTTTCAGGTGAAATACAATGTTGATGCCATTGTGGACATATATCAGGCTAGATTTGTGGCCAAAGGGTACAATCAGCTTGGAGGTATTGATTTCATTGATACTTTTGCCACTGTAGCTAAGATAGTGACTATTAAGGCCTTGTTAACTCTATATGCTTCTTTTGGTTGGTCTCTATATCAAATGGATGTTAATAACGCCTTTCTTAATGGCGATTTGTTTGAAGAAGCCTATATGAACCTACCCCTTGGTTATATCAGCAGTTATGACGTCTATTCATGGATAGCCTATGCTTTGTAAGCTTCATAAGTCAATTTATGGTCTTAAACAAGCCTCTCGTCAGTGGTTCACCACGTTTTCAAGTGCTTTGTTATCCCATGGTTTTACACAATCAAAAGTTGATTATTCATTATTTACTAGAGGGGTTGGTCTCACTTTTGTTGCTCTACTCATTTACATTGATGATATTCTTTTGACGGGTCATTCTCCTTCTGAGCTTGCTTCTGTTAAGGTTGTTTTCCAATCCCATTTTTTACTTAAGGACTTAGGGGATATTAAGTATTTTTATTTTTTGGGGGGATTGGAACTCTCTCGATCTTGAATGATCAAATTCCTCGCGGAAGCGTGTGAACATTGTGCATTCAAGATCCAATTTGAAAGACCAAAAAGGAAAAAAATAGAGAACATAAAATACAGAAGAAACTTACCTCTGTAGAACTTCTCTTAAATTCCTGAAGACACGAACAACAGCAAGAAACTCAACCCAGTGGACACTACCACTCAAAAAACTTGCTATTCTTAGGAAAAGGAAAAATGAAATTGTGGGATTTCTTAAGTTTTGGGTGACAGAAGAAGAGAGAAACTGTAAAAAAAAACTCTATTGTTATGTGTTCAAAACACAAAACTTAAAAGAAGGGATGAAAGAGTTGGAGGTGGAGTTACGTTAACTCCCTACCCACATCAAAAAGATTAATTCCCCAGTAACGGGGAGTTAATTATTAAAAATAATAATGATTTAATATATATAATTAATTATTTATCTAAAAATCAATTAACTATATATTATGCATATTAATCACATTAAATGCATATCTTCCTCATCAATATGAATCCTATTCATATTAAATTTTCACCTATCGTATTTATATGAATCTCATTCATATAAATAAGATTTGAATCTTATTCAAATATTTAATTTCTCACATATTATATAGTTTAATTATAAATCATATTTATAATTAACTATATACTATAATGTATCATTATACATTATACCCTATATTAATACCTTTAATTTCCTCAAATAATTTAAACAATTTAGATTATTCTAAAATAATTATTCCTTGTAAAAACCTTAACAACTAGGAAGGGGACTTTATGGACCTACAGATGAGAAGCTCCACTGCTACGAGATTAATTAACCAACCACTAAAGACCGACAGCTGCACTCTTCGCACTATAGATATATTTCTATGTCCATGAATTTGATCAATCAATAATAAGTCAACCATTCACGAATTGTTCATAACTACAGCTGGGTGAAAATTACCATTTTACCTCTGTAGTTATATCTAACTTCTTAAGTATCACTGATCCCTCTAATGAACAATTAGTTATAGTTCAACTATAACTAGACCCCTCTTTTGCAAGTGAGAGGGTGAGGTGTCTCATTGTTCAAGACCTGAAATCAACCCTTCAGGGAATAATTCATCTACTTACCCTCGAGACAGGAAGGAGTACATTCCATCTTATATAGTTGTGTTCCCAGCTGCCTACTCTGGAAAATCTCCAAAATGGTAGGCTTATTGAATAGGAAAACTCAGCCACTCTCACCCATACAAATCAAATGATTGCCCTTATAGGCAAGGAGTTCACAACTCACTCAAGATTAAGGTCGAGTCACCTATGATCATCCTAGTGAAATGTCAATCTCTTCAATCAACAGCGTTATAACGAGAGACTAATCATTTCTCGGTCTGGTCTTATACAAACTCATTGTATAGCATACCCTCACTCACATGTCTTCACATGAACGATTAGGATCATAATCGTTTGTAATACTTTACAACTTTTGTAACAATTACAAAG
>JAOANK020408616.1:0-13580 GCA_026257165.2 Telfairia occidentalis | reverse complement strand
CCGGCCGTCGTCGTCCACGACGCCACGACGCTGGGCGTCGCGCACGTCGAGCGGGCCGTACTCGGGCGCCGGGTCGTCACCGACGATGCTGCGCCAGAGACGCATGATCAGGTTGCGCATCAGATCTCCTTGTTCCGGAACACGATTCGAGGGTCGGCGAGTTCGCCACGCTTGACGCGCTTCGCGCCGTCGCCGCTGAGGTTGAGCCGGTAGCCGCCGTCGCCGTCCAGGTACGGCCAGGCGTACTCGGCGTCGGGGCGGACGCCGGGGAACAGCGGCCCGTACCACGCAGCACGCTTGCGAATCAGGTTGCTACGCATGGCGAAGTGGAACACCGGGTCGCCGAGCCACGGCGGCAGCCGCATCGGCTCAGTGACGCTGTAGGCCAGGTCCAGCGCGGGCTCCAGCGAGCGGTGGAGCGCCCCGCTGCGGCCTGTGAGCGCAGCCTGGCACTCGATGAGGTAGCAGGCCAGGGCGGGCTCGTAGCCCGCCCACATCTTGGTGGCGGGGTGGTGGATCCACCCGCGCCTCTCCACGAGGGCGGTCATGATCTGACCGCCCTCCTTGATCTGGTTGCCGAGCCGGTCAGGGTCGAGCGCCCTGGCCGACTCGGCGAAGTCCACGAACGGGAGGAAGGTGTTCACCAGCCCATCTTCCCGAAGCACACCGGGCCGATGCCGCGAGCCCGCGAGTCGGGGTCGGTCAGCGTACGGCCGCAGTGGCCGCACTTGCCGATCTCCTTGCCGTACCGCAGCATTGCGGCCTGCGGGTCGGCGGCGATGTACGTGAGGATCGCGCGGCGGCTCGCGGGCGAGCGCACCGGCCACAGGTCGTCGCTCGCCTGGACCTTGACGAACGTGTGCCCGGCCCAGCGGCCCTCGGTCGGCCGGTCGACCCGGAAGAACTTGAGAGTGCCGTCGACCTCGACGGCGTACCGCCCGGCCGGAACGACGGGCATGTCGTCGCTGCGGGGCGGGGTCGGGGCGGCGGACGCACGGCCCTTGTAGGCCGTGATCATCGCGCTCGCCTCCTGCATCGACAGCGCCGCCAGCGCTCCCGGGCTGAGGTGCTCCTCGACCGGGAACAGCCGCGCCTGGAGCGACTGGATGAACTCGATCTGCTTCTGCGACGCGAGGGCGCCCTGTCGGCTCGGCGCGTAGCCGCGCGTCGACCCCAGCGACTCGCTCGCGTAGGCGAGCGGCGAGCCGCCCATGCTGCACTCGCGAACCGCATCGGTCGTGTCGTGGTAGTTGCGGCAGTTGCCGCACTTGATCCGTGCCATCGTCGGCATCCTCTCGGGCTCGGCCGCCACGCCCTACGCGCGGCGACTCGGCCCCGACCCTACGCGACTCAGTGAGGTACGTCGTCGGCAGCCCGGCATGCACAAGAAACGGCCCCAGCCCTGGGGAAGCGGGCTGGGACCGAATCTTGTTGAGCCGGAACACGACCGGTCACGGACCGTTGCGGTCGATGCTGCCGTTGGTGGGTGCCGAGTTGCTGGGGTTCTTGTTCGGCACTCCCCAGACGATCAGGCTCGTGACGACGGCGGCGAGGATGCTCGTCGTCCACTCGCTCGCGGTGATGGCCGAGCCGCCGGGCGAGTCGGGCGTCAGCGCGACGACGACGGCGGTGAGCGCCGGAGCGAAGAAGCCGACGACGGCCTTGGCGTAGGCCTGGATGTTGGCCATGGGTCCTCCTCTCAGTCCTGTTGCAGGGATGGGTGGTTCGGATGCCGGCAGATCAGCGGTTGCGGCCGAGCGTGTGCACGGCGCGGCACTGGTCGAACCGCGTCATGCCGACCGGCCCGTCCTCGTACGACACGACGTCGTACGGCAGCGCCGCCGACTTGGGCATGTTCTTGTCCCACGACGAGAGGATGGCGTGGGCCTCGGTCGGGGTGAGGTGGTGGGCGTAGCCGGGGCCCATGGCCCACACGCCGCGCTCCTTCTGCTGGACGATGATCATGCTGTCCTCCTGGGGGACGATGGTGGTCGGGGTCGTGCCGCCCGAGGGCGGGTTCTTGAGGGCGTCCGGGATGGGGCTGTTGGCGGCGACGTCACGCGGGATCTTGTTGCCCGCCAACGACTCACCCCAGCCGAGGTACCGCTGGCCCCAGGTCGTCACCGGCGAACCGGCCGGGGCGAGCCCGAGCGAGCCGGGCGTGTACGAGCCGAGCCCGCTGAGGTCGACGGTGAGAATGCGCCCCGGCTGGCCGGGCACCCATCCGTCGCTGGCGCAGAGCGCGATGTGGCCGTAGTCGTGCTTGGACCACGGCGGGCTCGCCCAGAACATCGGCATCCCGAGCGGCACGGGCTCGTTCGGCCCGTGCTGGATGGTGTTCTCCCACTGCTCGAACGCGTCGTTGAACGCGTGGCCCGAGCCGAAGTGCTCCTGGACGTTGTAGAGGCACTTGCCGATGTTGTCGCGGGCGCTGGCCCACGTGAGCGCCCGGCCGCCGTTCGCGGCGGCCTGACGCTGGCCGTTCGCCAGGGCGTCGAGCGGCCCCAGCATCAGTCGGCGTCCAGGGGCGACGGCACGGGCTCGGTACCCGTGAGGTCGTCCGCGTCGTCGTCGGGCAGCGCGGGCACCGGGTCGGTACCCGTGGTGCTCGGCTCCTCGTTCTGGCGGTCGTCCTCGGAGTCGAGGATCGGCTCCTTGTCGTGGTCGGTCGCGTCGGTCATGCGAATCTCCTTCTCACCGTGCGTTGTTCGTGACCGTGCAGGCGAAGATCTGTTGCGGCCCTTGGGTCGTGAGGATCGTCACCTGCTGCCCAGTGTAACCGTCGGGGCAGGTCGGCCCGGCCGGTCCAGTGGCTCCCTGCGGTCCAGCCTCGCCCTGAGGTCCTTGCGGCCCAACAGGACCCGTGTCGCCCTTCGGCCCGGTCGCGCCCTGGGCGCCGCTCGGTCCGGCTGGCCCGGCTGGCCCCGTAGCGCCGTCAATCCCGTTGGTACCGTTGGCGCCTGCGCTGCCGGTCGCCCCGGTCGCGCCGTCCTTGCCCGAAGCCCCAGCGGCACCGGCGTCGCCCTTCGGCCCTTCAGCGCCCTGCGGCCCATTCGGGCCGGTCGGCCCACCGGGGCCGGTCACGCCCTGCGGACCTTGTGGACCCTGCGGACCTTGTGGGCCGACAGGACCGGTCGCACCTTGGGCACCCGTCGCACCCTGCGCCCCGGCCACGGCGGGCTGGTTGGCGATCTTGTCAGCCTGCTGGCAAGCGCCCAGCGCCTCCAACTGCTTTCGCGTGTCGCTGTCCGGGTCGGACGACGAGCAGGCGTCCTTGACGCGCGTGCTGAGGTCCTTCGCCTGGGCCTGCGTCGTGGCGACCTGCCCGGCCTGCTCGCCGTTGAGGCGCCCCAGGTAGTAGATCGTGGGCACCGTCAGGATGAGGATGGCAAGGACGGCTGCGAGGTAACGGCGGCGGAGTCGGTTGACGGCGTCCTCGTGCGTGTCGACCAGTTTCGTTGCGCGACTGGTGTGCTCGGACTCGGACTCCACCCCGAACTCGCTCCGGTCACTCATCTTCGTCGCCTTCCAGGTAGTTGTGTAGCACTTCGGGCATCTTGTTGATGTTGGCGTCGAGTCGGAGGTTAGGCGGGATCTCAGCCCCGGCGTCCTCGGCCAGGGCAGTGAGCGCGCGAATCACCATGCGCTGCCTGTGGATGAAGGAGGAAGCCTCCTCGATGACGACGCGCAGCAGTCGCAGTTCCCGGCTGCGCTTGCGACCACTCGCGTTGAAACGCGTTGTGAGCACACCGATTGCGAGGACCAACCCGACGATGATGTTGGAGAACGCCGACGGATCCATTCACTTGCCCTCCCGGTAGTTCCGGCGTCGCAAGCGTTCCTCTACCTCATCAATCTTGTTCTCGTACTTGCGCGCCATCACTGCCGACATCAGGCCGAACAGGATAGCAAGCACGGGTCCCACGAGGGAGACTCCCCGACCGGGGATCATGAGGCCGCTAGCCAAGGCGAGTGTTCCCCAACCCATCAGCACGCCACCGCTGACTGAGGTTCCCCATACGGCCTGGGGCGGCCGGTCCCACACGATCAACATCACGGCTGCGACGACGTTCGCGATGATCCACCCTGGGTGCGCCGTCGCGAGGACCAGCGCGTTCTGGCGGCTCGGGTCGACGCCATACGCTGCTCGATCGTTGATCAGCAACAGCGTCAAGGTGCAGTGTGCGACGACGGGGAATGCGAGCAGCCAGCGAGGGACTGTCGCGTCATCGAACACCTTCACAGCGCGCCTCACTTCACATAGTCCAGAACAAGGACGGGCGAGCCCGCCTGCCCAATACCGGCAACGGCGCCGTAGAAGTTTGCTGACGGAGAGTTGTTGGGGTTCAGCACGATTCCACGCGCCCCACCCGTGCGCAGCGCCGTCGCGAACCATGAGTCAAGTGTCGCCTCATGCGCGTCCGCGCGCCCGTAGAACTCGACCGTGCGGCCAGTTCCGTTGTCGCTGTAGGACGCTGGCTGTGAGGCGAGCCCGTGCGAGCCGATGTAGATGTCGCCGCCGTTCGGTGCCCACGAGTCAATGTTGTTGAGTCGCAGTCCAACCCGCGTGACACGAGCGCCGTTGAGCAGAGCGGTCACGTCGGGGAAGCCGATCATCGTCTTCTGCACGCCGTAACCAGCCTGGTAGCCGTACACGCCCATCGTGGTGTCGGTGCGGGCCGAGCCGTCGTCCTGGTACGTCTGCATCCATGTCGCGTCGAACTCGGCGTGGTAGGCCGACTGGTCCGGCTGAGCGGGCGGTGACACGGTCGAGCCCGGGATGGCGGAACCCGCATCGTACGAAGCAGATTCGCTGAACTGGTGCACGCGTCCGTCCGGCGTACGGAAGAACAGACGGCCGTCCGCGTAGCCCCAGAACGTCGCGTTGCTGTCGAGCGTCGCCGCGCTGCCGAGGGCTGCGACAGTGAGCGGGCGGGCGCGCAGTTCGGCGACATCGTCCATGAGTTCACTGATGATCGCCAGGAGTCGTTCCTGCGGAAGGGAACTGAGGCGGTTCGTCACAGCGACACCTCCGGCTGCGGCTCGATGATGTCGGTCAGGCTGACGTCCATGTTGACCTGGATGTCACCGCCCTCCTCGCGCTTGATCTCTCGAGAGAGGATGCGTGCAGCGGGCAGGTCGTACTGGAGCCACTCGTCGCTGATGACGAGCCGTGCTCGGTCGCCGGTCGTGTAGCGGTCGAGTTCGTACAGGTCGCCCGGAATCGTCACGGGCACAACAGAGATGCCCAGGTTGCGAGCGGCGAGTACGGCGCGAGCGTGAGCGCTGAGCGTCGACACGTTCGTCACCCCGCTCCACGACGTCCACGACTCGCGCATGAGCCGGTAGTTGGGCGCCCCAGTGAAGTTCGTGTCGAGCGCCGAGCCGACGAGTTGCGCGGGCGGCTGATCCTGGTTGGTCGCCCACACCCTCGCAGCGGCGTCCGAGCCGTCCTCGTCCCACTCGTCCAAGCCGATTCGCGGCACTGCGTCCGACTCTTCCAGCATGAGGTACGACGACGACAGCCGCGACGAGCCGGGCTCGTACGTCTCCAGCGTCTTCTGGACGTCGCCGTTCGACGCGCGGCTCATCGCGAGCCGCCACTCAAACCCGTTGTCGCGACTGCCGAGCGCGTCGAGAATCGTGCCGTAGTCCTTCCCGCCCGGCACGGTCAGATCACGCAGCGTCGAGCCAACGGCGGCGGGGCCGACGATGGGGATGTAGCCGATCCGTTGCGGCACAGCGGAGTTCATCTTCGCCACGAGGTCCTGCACCAGGAACGTCTCCGACTTCTGCGTCCAGGCGAACGGGGCGCGCCAGCCGTTGCGGTACAGGTACGCCTCCCACTGCGCAAACTTCACCGTAAGCCGCTGCGTCAGGCGGTTCCAGGTTCGCCCCGTGCAGAAGCCGCCCCAGATGCACGAGTTGCCCATCCAGACCGTCATCTCCGAGCGGTCCGTCTCGCTGATCTGGCGCATCCAGTCGTACTTGCCATCCCTGTTGGCCTGCAACAGAATTGAGCCCGCGCCAGCACCCGTGAGCGGGTCGGTGACCGACCAGGCCACCGGCTCGTAGATGCCCAGCACCGCCTGCGTGACGGGATGGCGGAACTCAAACGTCGGCTCCATCAGTAGTCCACCGGGATGGCCATGATCTTGCAGTCGTACATGAGCACTGTTCCGCCGGTGGAGTCCTCGGTCGCGGCGATACCGGTGGAGTTCGCACCGGTCGTCAACTCGACCTCCGAGAACATCGTGAGGTGCATACGGCCGACCGCAGCCGGAGCGACGTGCTCGCCGTACGCGTACACGGAACCGCCACCGCCGGAAGCGAGCCGGTACTGGAGGGTGCGACCGATGCCGCCCGTACCGATGCTGTACTCCAGTCGGCAGCGGGCGATGATCATCCACTTCCCGATGGGGAGGTTGCTGAGCAGCAGGGCGTTCTGCCAGCCGGTGTTGACCGTGATCGAACCGCCCGACGTGACAATCGCCTTGCGGTTCTGCTGGGACCACTGCGAACCGTCCCACATCCAGTCGGCCTTCGTGTCCGACGTGAAGACGCGCGTGCCCGGCAGCAGCAGTCCGCTGCTGAGCGACAGGCGCTGCGAGTCGGTCAGCGCGAGCGGGGAGGACAGGCCGACGCTGATCTTGCGACGGTCGGTGACCTGCGACTGCGGAATCGACGCCGTGTCACCAGGATTGATGCGCACGTCGCAGATGCGCTCCCACGGACCGGGGCGCCAGGTCTGCGGGTTGCTCGACGTCGAATTGACGTCGGCGTCGGTCGGCGCGGTCGGGTTGTTGGCGGGCGTGCCCGAGACGATCTTGTACTGGGTGCCCTGCGACTCGCCGATGGGCACAGCGCCGTACTGCGAATCCTGCACGCGCAGAAGGACGCTCGCGATGAACGGGCTCGACTGCGCGGCGGGCAGCGCGAGGTTCTCGATGGTCGAGTCGTTGTAGGCGAAGTACATGCCCTGGTCGACCGCGTTGGAGCCGCGCAGCCAGCAGTCGCCCTCGGCGAAGCGCAGCGACCGGCCGACCATCGTCGGTGCGAAGGAGTTGAAGTCGGCGAAGCCCGGCTTGGCCTTCGTGATGCGGTCGAGGACCTGTCGGTCGACCTCCACCGCATTCGGGAACTGGTTCGGCGCGACGTACGCGGCCGACTGCTTCAGCGTCATTCCGTTTACCTCCAGGTGCTTTCTGCGTGGCCGACGACGTACATCGTCGTGTCGGGCTGGCTGCTGAACAGTTGAAACACGGTCTCGCCGTTGGGTCGTGCGGTCAACCAGTCGCCGCGCTTGGCAAACTGTACGGCCGTGCCGTCGAGCAGCGCCGAGCGGTTGAGCGTGTCGATGACGAGCCGCTGGCCTGCGGCGACCTGGACACCGAACGACATCGAGCGGCCCGTGGTCATGTCCTGGAGCAGCCAGGTGTTAGCCGGGGCCGTGCCGTAGACCTCGAACGTCGGGTAGGCAATCCCGTTGCCCTCGTTGACGAATGACCAGGAGGTCAGTCGAGACGCTGCACTACCCGCGTCGGTCGAGTACGTCATCGGGTAGGTGCGCGGGTAGGTGCGCCAGTACTTGGCCGACGTCGCGGGGTAGAACGTCGTCCGCTGCGCAACAGCGTCGGGGTCGCGCTTGAACGGCCACGGCGCCATGAGGTTCACGAGCCATCGGTACGCGAAGCCGAAGTCAGTGCTGGGGTCGAACTCGACCGAGCCGTAGGCGCGGACCTCCATGTAGCGCGCCCGAGTCGGTGACCGGCGCGTGATGCGCAGCAGCGTCTCGTTGTCGAACATCGCGTTGAGGCGGTCCTTGATGCGGTCAGCCGTCTCGCGGTCGTCCTCCGAACACGCCACTGCCCCGCCAAGAGTGAGGTACTTCTCCTTGTTGGGGAAGCGCTTTGCTGCGCGCACGCCGTCGGCCCGGCCGTACGAGGTCGTGATGGCGCTCGCGTTCGCCGAGTTGTCCCAGCCGTCGAGCACGTCAGCGATCACGCGGTAGCCCTCGACCTGCCCCTGGTTGAGGCTCAACATGTCGAGCGGCCAGTCACTGTCGATCTGCTCGACCGTCACCAGGTCGCCGAACAGCGTCTGCGCCATGTCACTTGCTCCTCAGCGTCGTGGGCTGCGTTGTGCCCGTGGACAATGCAACGCCGACTCGCGTCGCAACCGCCTGGCCAACGTCGTCGGGGTCCATGTTCTGCGGCGCCTCGACCTTGACATCGACGTTGACCGGCGCCGCGACACCCGTAGCGGCCGCAGGGGCGCCACCGCTCGTGGCCGCTCGCGATGCCGAGTCCGCGATGGCCGTAGCCGCCAGGGTCGGGACGCTCGGCATCCGTACGTCGAGCCCGGCAAAGGCCTCCTCGACAGCCCCGAGGTTGGCGACGACGCCACTCGCCACGAAGTCGACCAGTTGGCGGCCGGGCCGCCCCTGGTTCCAGCCATGGTCGCGCAGCGGCCCCTCCTTGATCGGCGAGCCGGGGAGGAACCCACGGATCTTGTCGGCCAGCCCGTTCATCGCACCGGCTGCGCTGGACACCATCGACGTGATGCCGTCGATGAGGCGCTGGATCAACTCGCGACCGGCGTTGTACATCTGCCCGGCGATGCTGGTAATAGCACTGAGGATTCGCGAGCCGAAGTCGCTGGCCGCGCTGATCGCCGAGTTGACGCCCGACGACACGGCCGACGTGACGCTGTTCCAGGCCGAGCGCACAGCGGACACGACCGAGTTCCACACGGCCGCAAGCGCGTTGCGCATCGCGTTGAACTGGCCGACGACGAATCCGTAGGCGCGAGAGACCGGCCCGCTGATCGCGCTGTACACGGCGTTCCATGCGCCGACGACTGCACCGCGGATCGCGTTCCACATGGACGACAGGAAGGCTGCGATGGCAGCGACGCGGGCGGCGACGTACGAGTAGATCGCATTCCACACCGACACGAAGAAGTTGCGAATCGCGTTGAGAACAGTGGAGATCACGCCACTGATGAAGTTCATCGACGTCTGGACGACCGTGGCGATGAAGCCGACGACCGTACGCACGACCGAAGAGATCAGGTTCCACGTCGCGGTCCAGAAGCCGACGATGAAGTTGACGGCCGTCTGGATTGCCAGGACGATGTACGCGAGCGCGACCTGGATGACGGCGCTGATGAGGTTGAAGGCTGCGAGGACGAGTTGGCCAAAAGGCCCGTTCCAGAAGCCGTTCCACACCGCAAGGATGACGCCGAGCACCGTGCGGATGATCGTGAGGTAGATGTTGATGTAGGTCGTGATAACGGCCACGATGAACGAGAACACCGCTGACACGACCGCGCCGATGGCGCTCCAGGTCGCGTTCCAGGCGCCGACGATGGCGCCGACGACAGCGCTGATTACCGAGGCAACAGCGTTGATAGCCGTGCTGATTGCGTTCTTGATCCCGTTCCAGATCGACACGATGTTGGACCAGAGGTTCTGGGCCCAGGCGACGACGGCTCGGAACGCGTTGACGATCCACGGAATCGCCGTGTTCATGATCCAGCCCGCGACCGCGCCGATCACGTTCTTGATGTTGGCCCACGCAGCGTTGACGAAGTTGCGGAAGGACTCGTTGTTCTTGTACAGCAGCACGAGCCCGGCGATGAGCGCGACGATGGCTGCGATGATGAGGAAGATCGGGTTGGTAAGGAACGTGCCGTTGAGCGCGATCATCGCTGCCCGCGCGGCCTTGGCGAACTCGACCATCTTGATGATGGCCGCGATCATCGCGAGCAGCCCGCCCGCGAACCCGATTGCAACGGCGATGCCGCGCTGGACGTTCGGGTCGAGCGACGTGAAGGCGTTGATCAGGTTCGTGACCGTACCAGCAGCCTGCGTTAGGAACGGAATCAGCAGCGACCCAATCTGGATCGCCATCGTCTCCGCCGAACCGCGCAACTGCTCGATCTGGCCGTTGAGGTTCTGCATGCGCGTCTTGGCGACGTCAGCGGCCGACATCTTGCCCATGGCCGCAGCCATGTCGTCGTAGCCCTTCGCGCCCGACTCGCTGAGCACCGCAGCGGCGCGGATCGCGTCCGAGCCAAAGAGAGTGTTGAGGTAGTTGAGTTTCTGCTCCTTGGTGAGCCCGGCCGTCGCCTTCTGAAGGACGCCCTGGATCTCAGCGAGCGACTTCAGTTCCCCATTCGCCTTGAAGAACTGGTTGGCCATCGGGTTCGAGTCGGCGATGAACTTCTTGACCGCTGCGCTGACCTTCGGGCTCGTCTTGGAGACGTTGAGTTCCTGGGCGTAGAAACTCTGGAGCGCGCCCTGCATCTGGTCGAACGTCTTGACCGGGCCGATCCCCTTCTGCGCCAACGCTTCGTTGGCCTTGCCCACGTCGAAGGACGCCAGCCCCAACTTGTTGAAGAGGTTGATCTGGGCCTGCGTCGTCGGGATCAGGTTCTGCAGGAATGTCTTCAGCGACGTACCGGCGTCCGAGCCCTTGATGCCCGCGTTGCCCATCTCAGCGATGGCGACGGCGGTGTCCTTGAACGACAGGCCCGCGAGGTTCGCCGTCGCGCCCGCCTGCGACAGCGACATGCCCAGGTCGCCGACGTCGATGGCCGACGCATTCGCAGCGCCCGCAAGGATGTCCGCGACGCCGGGCAGTTCCTTCGCGGACAACTTGAACTGGTTCATCGCGTTGGACGCGATGGTGGCGGCCTCGGGCAGTTGGATGCCTCCGGCCGCCGCCAGTGCGACAGTCGCGTCCGCTGCGCCATTCATGACGTCGGGGATTGACACGCCGGCCTTGACCAGTTCCTCGATTGCCCCGCTCGCGTCGCTCGCAGAGAACGCCGTGTCGGCGCCGAGTTGCAGCGCCTTCTTGCGGACGGTCTCCATCTCCTGCGTGGTCGCGCCCGACACCGCCTGGATGCCCGACAGCGACGCCTCGAAGTCGGCGGCCGACTTCACCGCGACGCCGAACGCAGCCGTAATCGCCACTGCCCCAACAGCAGCGCCGGTCCCGACCTTCTTCAGCGACTCGCTCGACTTGTCGCCGGTCGTGCGGACCTTGTCGATGTCGGCCGACGCCTGTGCGGCGGCGGTCTTGCCGTTGTAGTCGAGCGTGATGACACCACGAGCGGTACCGATGTTCATGTCGGCCATGAGCCGTCACCCTTCATCGTCATCACGATCTCTCCATCTTGCGGCTTGTCGACTTTGCCTCTGCTAGCAACAGGATTGCGGTACTGCGTCTCGCGGCCCAACCAGGTGTCGAGCACCAGTTGCTTCTTCCACTCCTTGCCCTTGCCGCCCTCAACCTCATCGAGCGCGGCTTCCAGGGCCATCCCGAACGTCAATACCGCTCTGTCGAACACGAATGCGCGGTACGAGCCCGTGATGTCGTACAGGTCACTGGGTCGGCAGTGCATCCGCTTCGCCAGAACGAACGCTTCCCACAGCCGTTCGTGATTCGTCACGAAACCGCTCCAGGTCGCGGGTACCTCCCATCGCGAAGTTCATGATGTGGGCCTTGTCGTTGAAGTCGAGCACGTCGACGTACAGCACCTCGGGATCGCGCTCGCCCGCCACGAACTTGTGGTAGTCGGAACGCTGCTCGTCGTGGTGCTGCTTGGCGCCCTGCGTGTCGAGGTCGCCGCACTCGACGCAGCCGGGCGGCATCGACACGCTCGGCTCCATGACGGACCAGACGACGATCCGGTCCATCATCTCCAGCATCTGGCCGACGCGCTCGGGCGAGTCGGTCATCTGCTTCAGCGCCTGGGGTCGCAGGCCCTTCTTCTGGCGGATCGCCTTGTCGAGCACCGGCTGCAGCGAGTCGGGCACGATCCCATTGTCGCTGCTGAGGAAGGTCTCCGGCGTCGCGCGCCGGACCCTCGCGTTGTTGCCGCTCGGCAGGGCGAGGACCTCACCCTCCGGCGCGACCTTGTTCTGCCAGGCGCTCGCGGCGGTGGGGACGAGGTTCGCGCGCTCGGCGCGACGGCTGCCCTTGTTGCTTCCCATGTTGGCCTCCTGGGGCTCCAATGGATTCTGTTGCTACGGTGGGGTACTGCTGCCGGCTCAGGTCGGGGAGACCGGCGTCTCGTTGAGGACGAAGTCGTACAGCGCGTCGAGCGAGGCGGTGAGCGTCGAGGGCAGCGACTTGCCGCCCGCGCCGGTCAGCCAGAACGCGCCGTCCGCGAGTTCGCCCTCCAACTTGGAGGACGCGCGGCACTTGTAGAGCACCGCGTGGAAGTCGCCGCCGTTGTCGGAGATCGCCTGGCCCTCGGCCTTGAAGTAGGGCCGGACGTCGGTGACCTTCTTGGAGAACGTGGTCACCTGGTTGGGCGTCGTGCCCGACGTGGTGATGGTCCCGCCCGCCATGTTCTTGTAGGTCGACAGGGAGATGCCGCCGTGCTCCATCTCCCACTCGACCGAGGCGCCCTTGCCGCGCAGCGCGATGACCTTGTCGTCACCGCGCAACTCCTCGAAGTCCTCGGCCTCGCTGAAGGACATCTTGCGCGCGTTCGGGGCGTCGGCCGACGTCCCGAGGGTGGTGGCCGCCGCCGTGGTGTACGGCGTGATCCGCGTGTCACGGAGGCCGTACGGCAGCGCGGTGTCGAGAGGCATGCTCTCACCTTCCTGTTCTGAGCACCGGGGTGTCCCGGTACTTGTGGGTGCTGATCAGTTCGCCTGTCGCCAGGTCGAACGTGTGCAGGACCACGACTCCTGTTGCCGCGCCACAGAACCGGCTGCCGCACTTCAACTCCAGTTCGCCCGCGTCAGCGGGCTCGGTGATCACACCGTGGAGTTTGTGCGGGCAGCGCAGTTCCATGGCGAGCCGTCAGGACTTCGCCGGGGTCGTCGCGCCGGTCGTGGCGTCGCGCAGGACGTCGCCCTGCTTGTCCGGGTTGCTCGCCGTCGAGACGGTGGCCTGCGAGCCGTCGTCCTTCGGCGTGCTGATGGTGAAGTGCTCCTCCTTGCGGAGGTTGTCGATGGCCTCGTCCGAGAGCCCGTCGAGGTCGAGCGCCCAGCCGTTCGAGGCGTCCCAGACGAGGTCCTTGTCCGTGGTGATGCCGATGCCCTCGGCGTCCTTCTTGGAGATGACGCGGACGTCGGCGATGCCCTTGTACCGCACCTTGGTGGTGGCCATGCTCAGTTCCCTTCTCGTGCTTGTCGGTTCACATGCCGGGCGAGCCTACGCGGCTCGCCATGATCACGAACGTCCCGTAGCGGGTGGCCGTGCCGTAGTGGTCGTCGTACAGGTCCTCGCTCCATCCTTCCAGCCGGATGTCGTTGAGCCGCAACGGAACTGCGGCCGCCGCGTACGGCGTCGCGAGCCCGAGCAGGGCGATATCGACCTGGGCCGCGATGTCATCGATGCGCGCATACGACTCGGGGTCGTCGTGGACGTAGACGTACGCCCCGCCGACGACCGCAGTGCGGCCCGAGTTGAAGCGCGAATCGGGCATGCTGCGGACGACGACGAACGGGCGGGACACCGAGCCCGGCGCGTCCGCGCTCGCCCCACTGTCGCCCGCAGCACCGGCCGCCCGGATGCTCTCTGCAGGAACAAAATCGGTGAGCGGCTCGAACGCCG
>JAOANK020408520.1:0-13581 GCA_026257165.2 Telfairia occidentalis | reverse complement strand
GTTATTTCCAACATGTCTCGCATTCATATAGTTTTCGGTGGTGAATGGAAAGAGGCGAAACAATAATACCAATGAGATGATGTATGTGGTTCCGAGGTCAATGTTGGTATATTGTATGCTGACTTCCTTTGCAAAATTTATAGGATGATGCATATTAATGAAGGTCAATATGATCTCACCGTTAGATGCACATCTTAACTTTATGTCAAAAGCACCCGCATTTGTTATAAAAGACCAAGAGGAGCTATATTTTTTTTACTGATGAGGAGGCACACCAGCTACCAATGGTTTGGCCTGAACTAAGGGTGCGTTTGAGATGACTTTTAAACTGTTTATTGGTGAAAAAATTTTTTTTTTTCAAAATTAACAGTGTTTAGTTAAAATTTAAAAGAGTGCTTTTAACTAATTAAAAATACTTTTCAAATTTTTTTATAAAAAATAATGGTTTGAAATGTGTAAAAACATATAAAATACATTTAAAACTTTTTTAATTAAGTATTTAATTAAATTTATTTCAAAAACACTTATATAATAAATGTTTTACTTAAAAACATTTTTTAAAAAATTTATACCAAATACAGGCTAAATAACTATGTTATATTGGTCATCCCGATCATGTTACTCTCCTAGTCTATTCCAAACTTTGTTCTATCGGATAGCCCAATCGCAGTGCGATTATCATCCAAAGAATTAATTTTATTTCGTCATCAGACCTATTGCGATGCTGGTTTGGCCTGAACTAAATAACTTTGTTCTATCTGTTAATCCAATCGTGTTACTCTCTTAGTCTAAACTTCCAAATTTTATTCTATCGGCTAGCACGATCGCGGTGCGTTATTCCGTCATCAGACTGATTGTGATGCTGGTATGACCTCAACTAAATAACTTTGTTATATCAATCATCTCGATCGTGTTACTCTTCTGGTCTAAAATTTTGAATGTTAATCTATCAGCTAGCTCGATCCTGGTGTGATTGGACTCGTATCGGGAAACTATAAGTGATAAAAGATAATTGAGTTTATTTAGATTTACATCGTGCGAACTAATAGCATTCATCGATTTAATTTTCAACCTGTACTTTGGTTTGTCCGTTGAACAACACTGTGTGAAATTGCGAGAAGAACGAAATACAAACAATGGATTTACTTGTAAAAAAATAGGGAAAAGATAGAGAGAAGAAAAAGGAAGAAATATTGAAAGAGAAACAAAGGGTTATAGTAGTAAAAGCAAGTATCATGAAAGGTAAAAAATGTGTCAGGGGCTCAAAAAAGTGTGTCATGAGGTTAGAAAAACTTAAAATAGAAGAGGGGGTCAATCGTGAAAGAAAAACCAGAGAAGGGGACAAGAATGACAATTTTCCTAAATTTGCCCTCAACAATCAGGACGCGACTGTTGTTCAGGTTAAAATGTCCGTTGACGTGTCTACACAGACAGATACATCGTTTCACATAAAATCACCTCTAATGAAATACGACTGTTTTGATCAAGGTGTCCGTTGAGATGTGTTTCAACAAATAGACACATCATTTCACACAAAGTCACACTTAATAGACCCAACTTTTCAGTTTGAGCTGTCGTTTTATACTACTCATTCTATTTTTTTCTTATAATATGATATAATTTTGTTGTCAATTAATGAGTATGATAAAAATCAATTTTAATTATTCAAAAACAAAACTATCGTTTTTACTTTAAATCAAAACCACATATTTGTGGCTAGTTTTATATAAATGGGACTATGAAGGAGAAGTTTTACCTTCCAATTTTGCCCTTCAAATATTTACGGGACGCAATTCTTCAAGTTGATGTATTTATATGGACAGACATATCCTTTCTTCTAAGGGGCACGATTGTTCAGGTTAAAATGTCTGATAGGATGTATTTGTATCGATAAACACGTCTTTTCAAACAAAGTCACCTCTAATGAAATACGAATGTTAAGGTCGATGTGTCCATTGAGAAGTGTCTATTGACATATTCTTTCACACAAAGTTACCTCTATCATTTGGGTAATTATATATATATATATATATAAATATTTGTAAGATCACGTAATTTTTTTTAATTAATTAAATTGATTTTCAAATTTAAAAATAAGGATAAACATTTATGTGTGATTTTGTGACTACTTAATTAGAAAATTATTTAGGTTATTTTGGAGAAGAATTTAGTAATTTTATTTTAGATTTTTATGGAATAGAAAAATTAAAATGACTTGTGGCAAAATTGTAAATAAAGTAAGTGAGGTTAGGGTTAGGGATTTAAGGTGTCATATTCAATTCACCTTAAGAAACCCTAGCCAGCATTTGTATTTTGGTTGCCAAAAAGAAAAACAAAAGTTCTCTCTCTCACATCTCTCTCACGCCACCTCCACACCACAAGATTTTTTCTTCTCTTCTCCTCACTAAAGCAACAGCTCCAGATTCTGTCTGGTGAGTGGGGTTGACGGTAAGAGCTCTGGGTAGGTATTTTTTTGTGTTTCAGAGTTCTTTTTTTTTCTTTTTTCTCACGAATCAAGAGCTTTTATCTCACTTTCGACTTGTTGGCAGCTGTAGGCAATGAGGATCTTTAGATCTGGAAGGTAAGAGCTTGAGTTGATGGTTCATTTTTTGGTTGTTCTCGATATGGGCCTTTAATCACATTTTTCTTCTCTTTTTTAGCCAAAAGGTGGGTTTTTTAGTGCAACTAAAGGCGAAAAAGGACCCTGAAGACTGGATCTACATGTTGGTAGAAACGGGACGTTGAACGGACCTGGAGCGTTCACATGTGTGTGAAGAAGCCACGGGCCGCAGCGACGAGTGGGCTACACGTGTCAGCTTCAGGCCGCACGTGAGGGCGCGAGAGACCTCTGTTCGATGTACAGCCAAAGACGTTGAAATCGTGGTGTCCTGTAGTTTCAGATCTGATGGTCCGTGAGTCAAAAATTGGTAACGTGTGATCAGCAGCGGCGACGCGTGGGGTCGATTTCTCTAAATAGTAAGCTCTCAATGCTGTTTTATCCCTAGATCTAGCCTCAAAACCCATCAAAAGTTAGTTTAAGTTGATTTTTAAAGTGAATTTTGTGTTTGACTTTAGGTTGACCAAGTGATTCTTTGACCGACTTGTTAGAGAAGGTGTAGGACTTGTTAAAGGTAAGTGACTTCACTTACGGACCCGTTAAGGGCTTAGGTCGGATGATATTTGCATGCGAAAACTTAAATGTATATTAATTGTCAAAAAGTTTAGTGTAAAATGCCTATATATGTGAAAGTCACTGTGCTATGTCTATGGTGTATAGGCATTGTGAATTGTTTGTTGAATTATGATGTGATGATGCTTAATTTAGTACGACATGCATGATGTAAATGTTAAGTTTTCATGTCGTATGTATGTGAGACCTTACATGATCCATGGTAAATGAAATTATGATTTAAGAAGGGGACAACTACCTCACACACCCTAAGGGTCAGTGTTGGGCTGGATCTGACTACTCCGAATGAGTACTATCTAGCATCGGTCGCGATCGGATACCCCAATTAAGTCGAGGGTCCACACTCGTACCCAAAGTGAGATGGTTGCATGGTGGGATGAAGTATGTTGACTATCCGACATGATAAGAAAGAAAATGAATAAATCTCAAATGTTAAGTTTGTGATATGTGTGATTACTGCTTGTATTTGTAGGTCTGACCTTGTAAGTGGAGTTACTTACTAGATATTTGTTAAAAATACTCAATTTATTCTATTAACATTTTTCAGATAACAAACATTCTGAGCATGGTGGCTGATGACCTGGATTACTATGGCCATGGACTAGTGTAAGTTTTGCATTTTTATTTGAACTTATGTTGTTCGTTTTGTCTTCTTCAGACTTAAAGTTTTGGTTGTGTTTTGTTTTTGGATTAAAAATATTTTGATGAGTTTTCCTTGAGATCTCGATTTAAGCATTTTTAAAATGTGAAATTTGTATAAAGTATTTTAGTTCTCTATTTGATCTTAAGTCTTTAGAGTATCTATGCATGCGTGAAGTAACTATCTTAAGGTTAGCATTAAGTTGGGTCGTTACATATATATCTACTCATTTTATCCTTTAAACTTCTAGGGGTGTCACTATTCAGGTCAAGGTATTTGTTGAGAGAAATTTATCCAATGGAAGTGGTTACATATGGTAAAGTGGTGTGTTTGTTCGCGCATATAAGTATGATCTAAACCATACATGTGAAATTGCATCACAATTTAATGGTGGAACACTTCCTTTCACAAAAAGTCGCAACGATTATAACATTTTATATTACTCATTCTATTTTTTATATAATATTCTAATTTTAATAGTTATTGAATAATACAATTTTAACAAAAATCAATTATTAGTACAATTTAATAATAATGTCAATAATAGTATTTCTTCCAAATTAATTTAATTTTTTGTTAATTAATGTATGTTGCACATATTTTTAAAGTATTTTAATAATATTTAAAAATAAAATTATAAACTATAAAAAACACTTTTTTTTATTACTCTAAATTAGAATTACACGTTTCTAGGTGGGAACTGTAGATCCATAAGTTTGTCTAGTATTTTATTTTATTTAAATTTTTTCTGTTTATTTTTATCTTTTTCATTATATTTTTTAAAAAGAAAAGAGGAAGTTTTGAGTTTTATTTTATTTTATTCTCCTTTTATTTTATTTTTATTTTATTTTATCTTATCTTATTCAATTTTATTTTATTTTATCTTATTTGATTTTATTTTAGGTTTTAATAGTGGGGAATAAAATAAATTTTAGTTTGAGTGTGATTTTTATTAACATGAATTTTTTTTAGTTGCGTCCATTATTTTTGTTTCCTTTTTTTGGTTGATTGATATTTTAAAATTAAACCATTTATTCTTATTTTCATTTTGAATTTTTGGTCATTTTATTAAATCAATTTTTTTTACTATGTTAGATTTCAAATCAAATTTGGGCTTTCCTTTTTTATTATGATTTTAAACTAAATCAAATATTCTTCTTTATTATTGATTTTATTTTCCTTATTTATTTGGTTTGAATTGGCTATAAATTAAGACCAAAGCTCATTGTTTGAACACAGACACATCTACACACCGAACAGAGACATAAGCAAAAAAAAACCAAAATATTTTTTTTCCATTTTACCCCACTCTCACGTTTTGTTTTCCCCTTTCATTTTGTTTTCTTTCCTTTCTTCCATTTCTTTTCTTCCTCTCTGTTTTGTTTTACCTTTCTGCCGCATCTTCTATATATATATATATTTTTTAACTTTCTTCTTGTCCCCTTTTCTTCTCACGCCACATCCCTCTTAATTATTGTTATTTTTTTTTCTTATTTTTCTTTCTTTTCTATTCTTTGCTCTTGGTTCAGATTCCCATTTTTCTTCTTTTTTTTTTTGTTTGTTTCGTTTGTTTTCTTGTGTTATTGGTTTAGTTACAGTCAATTTGTTTTTTGTTACTGTTTTCTTTTCTTGTTTGTTTTTTCTTTTGACTTTTCTCCCGTACCATCTTTTTATCCTTCACATTGGAGTTTGAGTCGCACGCAGTAAACGGGTAAAAATCAAAGGTTTCTTCAAATGGTAAATTTTCTCCTCCTCACCACTTTTTTTAACATGACTATCAATAATAATATTGAATTTAGGAAAGTAGGTTAGAAATTTATTATTTTATATATATATATGGTGCATATTAATCCATTAATCATTATTCATGTTGATTCTTCTGTTGGGACTATACATGATGTCTATATACTAGTTTGTTAATTTTCTGGTTTAGGTCATTATTTTTGAATTGATGTAATGCATGAAATTCTACATGTTCATTATTATTCTTTTTGCATCTTATATCCCTATTATCTTTTGTGTTAGAAAGTTTTTCTTAATTTGTTCATGTTTATCTTGGTAAAAAAAATTTAAATCTTTTCAAGAATTTTTAATGATAGAACCTATTGAATATTTGGTAGGCCATTATTCTACCATTCTTAAGAAAAATGATGAATATCTTAGGATGTCAAGATTTGATTAAATTTTTTTTTTTATGTATATATATATATATATATGTTGCCAATGCCTTGCAAACTTTCTATGTGTGTTTTCTTTTATGTGTTAAGTTTTACATTTAATGTTATGACTTCCTTTGTTTAAATAGAAACTCTTATGGAAACTAGAGAATTTAAGATGTTGATTCTCTAGTATTCTTAATGTGAGGGATTTATCTCGGAATGCCAAGATAAATCCCAATAAATTTTTGAAATGTCTTTATGCTACTCATAATTATTGTTTATCATCTACTCTCTAAGGGATGATGATCAATCAAACATGGAACATATAAAAAAACTAACATAAAACTTTTTTTTTAAAAGAGGTCACCCTCTTTTTATTAAACAAAACAATTTCTAATAACATACAAAAAAAGAAAATGGTAGTGGTTCATTGAACGAATGTCATGGAGTGTTAATACCTTTCTCCATACAGAAAAGACTTTTGAATCCAAATCTCTTATTGACAGATCAATATTTCGTTGGTGTATTTGGGTGGCCAGTCACACCCTCTAAGTCAAGATTAGTGGCAACTCTATTTTTCTCTTATTTAGAAAAGAAAAATCAACCGCTCCGCGTCGCTAACCTATAGCGACGAGATGCATGTGTTTTTTACTGGTAAGTGAAATGTTGGGATATTTTTGGTCATATATATCCTAAATTCTTCCTCTACATGACTAATTAAATATAAATTGTGAAGAAAATTATACTAAAACTTATACTCATTTGTGCTTTCACTTCTGCACGTTTTACCTGCGAAATTGAAGAATATTGCAATAAAATAATAGATCAATTTCCACTCGAATCGTCTCCCTATTTTCGGATTATTTTTTCAATATTGTAATTCTAAAAAAAAATTCAAAAATATTGTAATTTGGAAACTTATTTAAAAAATATTGTAATTTTATTAAACATCGTCTCTTGAAGAGATGAGGTGTCTACGTTTGTTGAAGGTCGTTCCTTCAAGAGACGATGTTTAGCAAACTGGACATAGGTCGTCTCTTGAAGAGACAACCTATTTTAATATTAATCGAGATCGTCTCTTTCCGTGCATTTTAGATACAGGAGACGATGTACCACAACAGTCATTTTTTTAAAATAACCCATCGTAAGGTGGTGAGGCCCACCACACGTACACAACCCCTATGTAGACCTCCTTTTCTCCTCGCCACTGCGAAACTTTGTTGCCACCATTGTTGTCATTGCTGCTGGAGCTGTGGTATCACTGTTGTTGCCTCCATCTCCACTGTTCTGGTTCTGCCTCAACTCTTCTTCTTCTTCTTTTTTATGGTACTTTGAATTGTTTTTTATATGTCATATCTTTGTCTTTATTAGGGACCACCGCTCTAACGTATTTGGAAACATTCATCTTACTTTGAGGTATTATTTTTTTTTAATATATATTGTATATATTATTTGTTTTTTTTAATATATATTGTATATATTTTCTGTTTTTTATTTTCGGTTATATATCTGTTTTATAATATATATATTCTGTTTTATATTATTTTCTTTTTTTTTGTAATGTATAAATATTTCTCGTTTTTTTTTTTTTAATGTAATATGTCTCTTTTTTATGTATTGATTTATGGTTTATTTTTTCACTAAAGTCATATGTTATATAAATTAGATTTATCGTACTCATTTATTTGTTGTTTTTTATATTATTTAAAATTACTAATTAAAATTATTAGGATTTAATTAGTTTAATTAGATTCAGTTTAAATTTGTCTAATTAATTAATTAGATTTAGTTTAGATTTAACTAAAAAATTAGTTATATTAAGTTTAACTATTTGAGGTTAAACCTTGTATAGCAAGGTGGCTCTCACGTACGTAGAGATTTCATTGTTGTCGGTGATCGGATTGATGCTAATGGAGATTCACTTCAAGAATACATGCGTTGTAATCAATTCGTTACTAGACGTTGGTGATGGAGCAATTTTTGGTTCAACGGTAATATTTTAATTACATTTTAAAATTATATTGATTTTTTAGGTAATTTAAATAGATACTTATTGAAATAATTTTCTTACGTAGATATCATGTTTCGAACAATTTCGTCATGCCTCACTATTTAGCTTGAAGAGATTGATTGATTATGCAATATTGGTATATCAAACATTAGACCACTTCACCAAATGTATAAGGTGCCTGCTGCACCATACATGGTCCTAGGTGTAGAGGGCATTCATTGGTCGAGCAAGATGTTTCAATCGAGCAACACATCCTTTACCTGAAGAGATCCACCATAACGTAGAAAACATGTCTCCTTTCACTCAAACACAAAATGGTGTTGGTCCTTCTGCACCGATGATCATGTTATCGACCTCTGGTTCAAGATATCGTCATACACTATTTCCACAATCACGTTATAATTATGAAGACAATTCCTCATTGACACATGCAGTAAATGTTCATGGTCGTGGACATGGAGAGCATGGACAGTATGTACATCGTAGTAAGGAGCCAGAGGAGTTAAAACAGCTAGAGGAACCACCAGTACCACAAAGAGCTCGTCCTCGCCAACTGCTCCAAAATCGTATACCTCCATCTTGTGAAATATATTAAATACTTTATTTTGTAATTTGAGATAATTAAATATATTTCTTTTTTATTATTAATATAATATAAATTGTTTTAGATACCCTCAATATAATTAATATAATATAAATTATATTTAAAAAGATTTTACATAGAAAAAATTAATTTATAGATAATTTAGAAAATAAAATAAAAAGTAATTGAATTTAAAAAAAAATTAAATAAAAGAAGAATGAAGTTGAAATAGAAATAAAAAAATAATTAAAAATGTTAGAAGAGAAAATATATGGAAATTAAAGAAGGAATGTTCAAATTAAATTAAAAAAAATGGAACAAAGGAGGTTAAGAGACGACCTCGTCGAAGTGGACAAAAATCGTCCCTTGCATCTACTTTGACAAAGATCGTCTCAAGAGACGATATTCTTCAAACGTGTCAAACCCGACCTACCTCGTTTCTTCAAAAAATGATTTTAAATTAAAACTTCAATATTTTTAGAATAAGTTTTCCAACTACGATATTATGGAATTTCTTTTTAAAACTACAATATTAGAATAAAAAGTCCCCATATTTTCTCTCTTACCTCAAACTTTGAAATTCTCAAAACAATGTTCCTAATTTACAAAATTAGTATGAGACTTGTGTATCTAAATTAAGTGTGTTTGATATGATTTTTAAATTACTTATTAAAAAAATAAATCTTTTTAAAAAATTAATAGTATTTGATTAAAATTTTGAATGATAATCTAAAAAACAATAATAATCAAAAGTGGTTTGAGAGTTCCAAAAATCCTTAAAAGTACTTTTAGATTAAGTATTTAACTAACTTGTTTTTTCCTAAAAATACCTATATTTATATGTATCTTCTCAAACATCCACTAAAAGTTATCATCACGCAGTTATATAATGCCGTCATGGTACATCCTCTTTGGGATTTTTCAAATTTTACTATATATTATATATGTCTTATATACCTATGATGTTCATTTCAACTCTTTGTAATTTTTTTTATTGTGTATTAATTAATTGAATTTCAATTTAAACGAAACCTATTCTTCATTTTAAGCATAGTTGAATTGGTTAAGATATATCTCTCTAACAGATCGTGAATTTGAATCTCAACCCCATATTGTTAAACTCTAAGAAAAATAAAATTAAAAATAAAAACTTATTTGACAATTATATTTCAGGTCCCTAAATTACACACGATGATTATTATTATTATTATTATTATTTTTGTCTTTATAAAGGAATGCCACTTCCAATGAAGTTTCTCATATTCTCCATTACATCTTATCGTCCCTTCACATAGAGAGAGGAGAAGGAAGATGATGGGTGAGAGTGGTTTAATGAGTAAGTTGAAGCCTTATATTCTAATGGTGAGCCTACAATTTGGATTTGGAGGCATGTATGTAATCAGCATGGCCTCTCTCAATCAAGGCATGAGTCGCTACGTCTTGATCGTGTATCGAAACGCTGTTGCCGCTCTCTTCCTCGCCCCGTTCGCTCTAATCTTCGAAAGGTTTTAATTATCACCTTATACTATAATCATGCTCAAACTCAACTTCTTTCATCTTCTTAAACACATCCCATCCATAAAATAAAAACTTCCCTCGCAGGAAAACAAGGCCAAAGATGACACTCCCCATCGCTTTGCAAATCATGGCTTTGGGCTTTCTAGAGTACGAAACACTAACTTTTAGATTTAGTGATAATTTGACGTGGTTTTCGAACATACAAAGACTTAAAAGTTCACATTCATATATTATCTTTTCTTTTTTTCATAATTGATATTAATAGTCACATTTTCAGACCCGTAATTGATCAGGGGTTCGGTTATTTGGGAATGAAATACACTTCTGCATCATTTACTTCCGCCATTATGAACGCTGTCCCCTCAATTACCTTTATAATTGCAGTCATTTTTCGGTAAATATTATCCCTTTTTTCACTTACTAATTTGGTTTGAAATTTTGTATTATAGGTTTTGAAATTGGTATTATATTTTTAAATGGGTTTCAGATTAGAGCGTGTAAATATAAAAGAAGTACGAGGTGTAGCCAAGGTCATCGGAACTTTGGTGACCTTCGCCGGAGCCTTGGTTATGACACTGTTCAAAGGCCCAATTCTCGATTTTTTTTGGACTCGAAAAACCAACCACCACAGTCACAGCGCCGGCGCCGCCGCCAATCAGCATTGGGTGGCCGGAACTTTGTTTATCCTCGTTGGTTGTGTGGCTTGGTCTTGTTTCTATATACTACAAGTAAGTAGTTAATTATCACGTTCCAATTAACCTTAATTTCGCCCTATTTGATCTCGTTTTCAATTGGTCACTTTTTCCGCTAAAAGTAAAGTCACCCCATTTGAAATATATAAGTTTGCTTTTCAAATCCTTTTAATAAATTCCATATTGCTGTATTTTTCTTTATCCATTTAAAAAAAATGAAAAGGAAGAAGGGAAAAAGTGTACATGGTAAAGGGAGCTTTTTCAATTCCACCCAACTTTATTTTTTAAGCTAACAGTATGGCTCTGTTCAATATTTTTGTAAATTATCGAGAAATCAACCAGCCCAAATTGAAAGAAACCTTAAACTAGGATCTGCTTGCCAGCTTCAACCTAATTGTTTGAGACAACTTTTATTGGAAAAACACAAAAACAGAAGAAGAAAAGAATACATTTTTTGTCCCTAAAATTTGAGTTTAGTTTTCATTTGATCTCTAATATTTTAAAATGTTATATTTTTATCCCTAAATTTTGAGTTTAATTTCTATTTGGTCTATAAATTTTACAATAGTCACGTTTTTACCTATAAGTTTTGAATTTAGTTTTTATTTGGTCCTTAAATTTTAAAATGTTACTTTTTTATTTTTGAGTTTTCACTATTGTTCACTTTTAGTCTCTATTATAACAAAAGTATTAGTAACGAAGTCTGTGTGTATTATTATAGTTTTGACTATATCACCCATTGAAATATTATAAAAATAATATTTTTACTATGTAAGCATATAAAGAATAAAAAATAATATTAAATGAACTTTGTAAATGTTATGAATAGTTATTATGTCAGGAACAAAAAATAAGCATGAAAGAAAATTCAAGAGTAAAATTGTGTATAACATTTTGAAATTTAGGGACCCAAATGGAAACTGAACTCAAAACTCATAGGTTAAAAATGTAATGTTTTGAAATTTAGGGACTAAATGGAAATTAAACTCAAAACTTAAAGGTAAAAATATAACATTTTGAAACCTAGGGACCAAGGTTGTCCAAACAAAATAATTGTAAATATAAAAATATACGTATATAAGTAATGCCCATATAATAGTTGCTCAATACATAAATCAAACAAAGGAATACTAAAATTTTTGGTTCATCAAGATATAAATTTATTCTTGATACGTTAAGTGTATAATTAATCGTACTAAAAAAAAGTGTATATTAAAATTTTTGTCAAATCGAACATAGTTTAATTGATTAAGACATAATCTCCTCGATCAAAAAGTCGTGAGTTCAAATTTCCAATCCTACATGTTGTTAAATTAAAAAAAAATTGTATAATTAATCCTACTAAAAAAAGTGTTTAATTAATCATTATGTTACATTAATTACCTAAAACTATTATTTAAGTAAATTGTAGATTACCCATTTTAAAAATTGTTATATGTGCAATTATTTTTTAAAATATTACATATTTACAAGTCAATTTTAGAAAAGTACATATTTACAAATACTTTTTTTTTTAATTCCACCCATTAAAATTCTTCTTAATATATTAATACAATAAAATTGATCTCTCTTGGCTTTTAGAACAGCCTTTTCTTTTTCCACTTTAATGTCACACCTCTAGTTTCACCAAGCCTAAGATTGAGATCAGCATTTGAATTTGTGGACAAGAAATAAGTTATCAAAACTTGAATTTAATTATTTTTTTTAGTTCTAACATATGGTGGTGGAGATTTGAACTCAGACATTTTGATCGGAGAGCCTTAACCAATTGAACTATGCTCAATTTGATATAAACTTGAATTTAATTGACCAGTAAAACTACACATCAAATATAAACTCTCGATCGACTTCTTAACCTCGAGTTATATAAACCTAACTCACGATTCAATCCGGCTTGAATTTTTACAGTCTATAACAGTGAAGAGATACCCAGCGGAGCTGTCTCTTTCGTCATTGATTTGCTTGGCAGGTGCACTTCAAAGCACAGTGATAGCAGTAGCCATAGAGCATCATGCTAGCGCCTGGGCCGTCGGCTGGGACTCCAGGCTTCTGGCTCCTCTCTATACGGTCTGTTTGATATAAAAATCTTTAAAGTCTTTTTAATTAATTTCTTATATCTTAGATGGACTCAAGCTTAGTTCGGAATTGCTATAGTTTTGAAAATAATTTATGGGCAGCTTTCAACTTTAATAACGTGAAATGAATTAGTGTTTGGTAAATTTTAAATTTTAAACTTGATAAAATAAGTTACCATGTTTGGTAAATTAATATTAAATGACTAACTATATTTGGTTTACTGTGAATGATTTGAAAAAATAATAGTTACAAAAAAAAATTGAATTTATTAAAATCTCGTTCCAATTTAAATACAAAAGGATAGAAAAAATATAAGAGTGAAACAATAGATTTTTTAAAAATGTGATTTCAAAAGGCAGATATTTACGTAATTTGATGGGTAAGAATGAATGAGAAAATGATTTTGATTAATAAATAGATAATTAATTTTATCAAACATTATAAATGATTAAAATTCTTCCAAAATTACTTTTGACCTAAATGACTGGATGTGGTTTGAATATTGGTATTTTTGTTTAGGGAATTGTGGGGTCAGGAATTGCATATTACTTTCAAGCTTTGGTTATGAAGACTAGAGGCCCTGTATTTGTGACGGCTTTCAACCCTTTATGTATGGTTATTGTCACTATAATGGCCTCCATTATTATCGCCGAGAAGATCCATCTTGGAAGGTATACTTTTGCATATAAAATATTATTCAACTTTGTAGTTC